>KN730305.1:0-10798 GCA_000816745.1 Ancylostoma duodenale | reverse complement strand
GATATTTTGTACGTACAGCATCCTCCATGAATTTCCCGGTCGTCTTGCAGCTTCTCACATCGATCGAGCGTCCGGATGCGTGTGAAGCAGGTCCCTTTCTAAACGAGGAAGATAATGAGCATGATTGCCAGGAGTCGCACCCTTTCACTCACCTTGAAAGGTCCCTCAAAGAGCCCGCGTTGAGCAAGACGGGAAATGAATGAAATGAATGACTTCACCCAATCACTTCAGGATCTCACGTCATTACCCCAATAATAATCATTAATCAAATAATAATCGATAAATCGATGGATCAGTTAATCGAAGTAAGGTGAATAGATGTGGCCCGCAAAGATTGGTGGTCTCCCCACATATATCGCGCAGATAGAGTTGCATAACCACTTTACCTTACAATGGTCCAAAAACCCACTTATCAATTTGTTTTCACATTCCAGAAAGTTATATATACATAGTTTCCCGAGAATTCTTTCACCAACGAAATAACCACTAATTTCAAATAAAATCAAGCTTAGCAAAGGGCTGGTTTGGGCTCTGATACAATTTTCGAAACAAAATTTCGCCGCTTTCATCGAAGGAATAGTTGTTGTCAAAGATTAACTGGACATAGCATATGTTTCAATCACGATTAAAGGTGCGGGCTCTGCGTTGTACTTCTAAAGACACTATGGACAACTTTTACGGGTCCCACGCAAAGGACGCTAAACTACAGCTTAAATTCAACAAAGGCTCAAAAAACCGTAAAAATGATCTTATCTGGGAACAGTGGAGTTCCCGGGTGATGTGTAAAGATGAAAATATAGCAGCATGGCTAGGAATCCAGTTCAAGGAGATCGCCTTACAATAGTCACCATTCTGTACCTCTACAGCCTATTGAGTTTGAAGGTGGAGTTATATGTTGGTTTATGTTCCTAGAGTGAGGCAAGAATTGACAAGGGGCGCTTATCAAGTTTGTTTGTACGTTTGTAACGAATACATCAGAATCATTTAAATACCAAATAGTCGCCTTGCAATGG
Source organism: Ancylostoma duodenale (assembly GCA_000816745.1). Lineage (NCBI taxonomy): Eukaryota > Metazoa > Nematoda > Chromadorea > Rhabditida > Ancylostomatidae > Ancylostoma > Ancylostoma duodenale. The sequence continues at coordinate 9,785 of KN730305.1, read as the reverse complement.
ATATTATAACAGCTTCAGCATATTTACCACTTCCTAAGCGATTTTCGCAGTTCACCGAAATGTTCTGGAAGGGAGAACGAAACGATTTTTGCTTGAATGTTGTCGCTGCACAGGCTGAAACACCAACACAACTCATAGGAGAAGTGTCTTAAAACTGCTGTAAAGTGGACGAGCACTCGCTTTCTCCTCATCAATTCCTGCAGATTAGACAAAAATGCTGGCTGTTCCCGAACGTTTCGGAGACGACCCCCACGATTCCAAGCCCGAGCAGAAATTCCCTCCGAACGTGGATGCCAACTGTTGCTCTTGGGCTACCGATGATGTGTTTCACATTCGCTGATATGAATTATGACCATTCGTCGTCTCCACGGGGCATAGGAACAATCTGAGAATTCCAGGATTCGTTCGGGGGTTCACCGCTGGCTCAGTTTTGAGCGAAGAAAAGAGAAACATGACGACTTTTTGAGCACTAGCGGATCGTCTCTGGAACACCCCACCTATGGCCCCTTAGGTGGCGAGCCGAATGTGAGACGACTTGTGTGGATTCCTTTTTGTCAGATGCACTTGGGCCGCGGTATCTGTCGGTGTTGTAGAGCGGAATGTTGATTTGCTGCCGCCTTCTTAGAACGCAAGTGTTACAGCCTCATGTGCACGTGCCGTGCCGGACAAAACATGAGCCACCACCGAATTCTAGAACACCGAACCTCTGCCCCGGCGTTCCTGTCGATGGACGCACCGCTTCTGAACGAGTGCGTGCACCGAACATTCGAACGACATCTTTCTCACGATCAGAACTGTTGCGAACGTGCAGCTGAACAAGTGAACTTTCGATAAAATAATAAATATTGTGAAAATAGCCGCACAGCAGGCGACACATCTGCTGAGAACAACACCTCAGTGTCACTGTTTTCGTCTACTTACTGTTCCAAACGGATCGAAGTACGTGAGCGCTGGTGCATTGTTAGAAATGTCAGCTGCGCACCCTTCAGGATCGCTGCCCAAGGCCACCGAGCACGCATGTTAATGCTGAACATAACAACAAATGTATCGATCGATGGAAAAAGGTTAGCAGCAGTGCATCTTAAAACTATCCGCTCCTGCAGTGATGGATGCCGATTTTGTGGGAGGATGTGCATCCATCTTTTGGTTGTTGCTGAATGATCTAGAACAATGAAAAAATGCAGCAGCTAATTTATTCCAATGGCAAAACGACTTCCAAATTCGAAATCAGAAAATAAGTGCGTAAAATAATATGGATTGGTAAAAATGAATAGGTTAAAGTAGAACTGGAATATATAATATGCTGTAAAGAACGTGTGGAGAGTGCATTAAAGGAATAGCACTTTATTTCCATAATTGGAGAAGTAAACTGATCCACCTCTATTAATCACTGCGTTTAGAATTATGAAAAGACAACATCACAATATCCAAACTCGGAAAAACTGCCAGAAAGACTTTAATCTGTTCACACAGAAAGAACCTACAATCATATGGCTAGGATGCGAGAGAAGCAAAGATAAGCGTATACAGATGGACCACAGGTCGTTGCTTTTTACTGCGGTCCTTCTGCAGGTCTGTCTGAAGTGTCTGGTTGCAGAAAAAATATTCGGCTAATCCAGTAATAGGATATCTTGAAATCAATTCTATGAATAATTTTGTTCGAAAAAGTTACCCAGATCTGATGAAAATGGGTACAACAGTTTATCAACACGGACTGTGCATGTGCTGATCTGAGGTAGGCATTAATCCCTATGGACGAAACTCCGCGAATGCGAAACTCTAAATATGCTTCATATAGTGTTTGTATGAAAGCTCTGTTATTGTCCACAACGAAACATTTCCTCGACAATTTATAAAACATTGACCCCAAAAGATTGATCCTAAAAATATAATGTAGGTATTACAACACGAACTGCCTCCGAAACAAAGACACGAAGAACAAAGGGTGAGCTGTGGCAGAGCCCTGCATTTACAAATATCTGGAGAGTCATAACCCTCAGTGCAGATATTAAAAGCCACCCCCATCAGCGAAATATGATGAAGCTCTTGCATGTGATCGCCAGAACTTTCCATGGGAATTTTAAAAATTTCCATACCAAGCAGAACAGCCCATTTATTTTTTATCTTGCCTTCCTCATTCGTTACCACTCCAAATTCTCCAAAGAAAATCAATATACGTACGTCTGCTGCCAAACTGTAATGGAAAGATTTTTTGTATGGTAGCAGATGCAAGTGGTGAGATTATGCTTTTGGATAGACCTGGAAGCAACAAATTGATTCCCGCCCTACATGTTGTCGTTGTGTTTAGCCACCTGGACGCGAGCTACCTGAGGAACCGTAAGTATTCCTGTATTCGCCATGCATCCACGCCATACGGACGGTCCGCAATTCGGCAAACAAAATGACAAATTTTCTGATGAGCGACAGTTGTCATTTTCCAGTATCGTAACCCATGAAAGACGTGATTTCGTGTGTTTATTCCTTTTTGGGCAACGATAAGATGTGATGGTTTCAAAGTAGTCGTAAATAGTGAGGCAGCTTAATCCAAGAAACAAATGAACGTCGATCGAGAAAAATAATCAGAACAGGTAGAAAAGAGATTGAGGAAGATGGTGAGGGGGAACAGATTTGACTGATTCCAGGCGTCTCTTCTTCCCTTGAGCTAATTACGGCGAGGGAAGTGAAACTCCGCCATTTGTGAAGAATGCAAGAAAACTAGCTTCGACAACAATAACATGAAAAAAAATGAAAATCCCAAGAAAAAAGTGAGAAGAGAGAATAATTAGAATACACCAAGATAGAGGAATGAGAAAACTACGGAAAGAAAAATATGCCAACTATACATAAAAAGATGTCGGACAGATGTCGGACAATGAAAAGAATATATACGTACATACATGACTGTTTCACTTGAAAGACCCCACCCAAGCTTGGATTTTCTGAAAATACACGTCATTTTCTCCATTTATCCAAGGAGATCGCGAAACCGATGGAAAAAAAGCACTTCCTCTGCTTCAAATCCCAATTCTCATGAGAATATGAGCTTACAGCGATTCAATTGTTCCCTTTATGTTTCAGCAAGACATCAGCGCCAATATCTTCAATGGAGAAGTGAGCACTTATTGGTCAGTTCATTAAATACCATCTAGATCATTAGCATAGATCGTATTCCTCCTTCTTCTCTCCCTACAGCAGCCACACAACCATGATCATGCAGCTCAAGGAGTTGAATGTGTCGCACACCTGTTTGTTACAGATGTGCGTTCCCCGACTGCGTTCACGCTCAACGGCGTTCTCGGTGAAAAGCGAGCTCTCAGATCCTCAGCAGAAAAAAACTTTTACGTTCATTCTTTCTTTTTATTCATTAAATTGCTCAACAGAGTAGGACACAACAGAATTAGAATGTATCCAAATGTGAGCAGCTCGCAGCACGAAATTTTCTGAATGCGTGCATGTTCCCGTACACTAGCAGCCCGACAGAGACGCGCGCGCGTTCCATCGCTGTTGGCGATCACGTAGGAAACTCCGTAAACTTTTATTTCTCCTAGGAGAAGGACAGTCTGGAATTGGTCTACTTTTATAAAAAAAGACCCCAGACTGAAATTAGACCCCTGCAGACGATAGCCAAGATTGATTAATGTGCCAGATATAATCGATTGCGAATATTTCACTTGCAGTAAGTGCATAGCTCGGAGATTTGAAAATGAGGGAGCAGCACAGCTTTGGGGGAGAGACTAAGAAGGCTTTCCCCGTCCATGAATATTCGAATTTTTTGGATCGGTTAGTGAACCACTGATTAAGCAATTGAATAGTTCGGTTTTTTCGACACCAAGTATACACAGCAGACATCTTGCGAACGCTGCTTAGATGAAAATTTCTGAGTTTGCAAGGATGCGGGCCTTAACGCTTATGGCTGGTGGTTAGCGTTCGTAGGCGCATTTTCAGTTTTAACTTTACCTCAACGGCGCAAGTGATAGAGATGTAGCATGCTTAACGGGTCAAATAAGCTGCTAAGCCATAAGGAGCCTAAAAGACGTCTCACTAACTTTGCAGCATAGACGCGCTTGATCCCGTAGCCGATGCGCCGAGCCCTATCAGCTTTCCGCATCAGCTGAGCATAGCGGGGAACAGACTATGCCGCTGTTCTCGCGCACGTCACCGTTCAACGAAATGGCAACATCGGCATCCACTAGGCCTGTGCGTAGAACCGAATCTGTAGTACTCCAGCAAGGTCCATCCAGTTCTCGGAAAATAGTGGCTGTTTTCATTGCATACTTTTAAACATCATTTTCTACAGAGCATGACTAGGTGCCGAGGAACGCTGGAATTCAGTGAATTCGCAGAGCTTTGGGTCTATTTCCGCACAGTTTTTTTCATGAAAATGCTCTCTGCCACCAGAGTGTATTACGGATTGAGAATGCGAGGGGGCTCGCAGCACCCACGGGTGCGGGGAACTGCCCCGCCTCTAAGGATCGCCCACATCTCACAGCCTCCGGTCAGCAAGCGGTTAAAACTACTCATCCAGCCAGTCAGTTACCTCAACCTGTCTCATGGAGCGCACTCAGCACCAACTACTCCTGATATTCCTAAGCTTCATTCAATGCCTACCTAGGTGTTCCATGAAGCGGTATTCATGCTTTCATTCGAGCTATCTGTCTCTGGATTTAGGCCTTTTGACCAGTCGCAGCTACAAATTCTCTCTTCCATTTAGTTATTCTTTAGTGGCCTTCACTTACTCCTGCTTTCGTTACCGCTTTCTGGAATCTCCATGCACTATCCGTAGATCGCCTTGTATGATGCAACCATGTTGTTTGCCTTGCGTAATCCATACAGCTTTGCAGCCATGTCAAACTCCGACTTCGAGCAGGACCCGGGCTTCCAATACCTTGGCATGTCACGTGAGGCGAGGGCCGCTTCGGCTGCTCGCCCGTTCGACTCCAAGAAGAACGTTTGGGTGCCGGATCCGGAGGAAGGTGTGCTATAGCTACACTTTGAACCAAAGCCTATGTCTTGTGCTTAAATATGCTGCCGAACTCACAGTCAAGAATATTTACTGCTCTGTTTGAAGGCAACCTGATTGTGAACAAAAGTTTTTATTTTGGTCTGGAATTTCGATGTTTGCCTGCGCCACTTGTGTCAGTTCCGCAATTTTCGGATTTCAGCATTATAGGCGAAGTCAGATTGTGAAATCATAGAGAACTTTGGGGACAGTTTTGCCTTGTGTAAACGCTGCTTCACCCTAATTCCAAAATTTTCCTGCTTACACTATTGTGCTATTATTCTACTTGCTTTCACTTCTATTCTTGAACCATAGGACGACATGAGCAGTCAGACACCAAAGCTCATGGCCAGAAATGTTCCCTCTTCTTTAGCCTCTCACCTGTTGTTGCGCGCCCACACAGGTGATGGATGGCGGCTCATTGCAGTGTCCTACTAGCAGCTGTCTGGTCAGCGTCTTCCGGAAACACGCGAAAACGGGGAAAGCATGGAATCAGTTAACAAACACTGCTATTTTGAACCGTTTTGATGTTTTGTGCCCGCTAAGCGCTCACTGAATGCCTAGTCGATTCTCGACACAGCGCCTACCATTGGTTGCCTATCCTACCGCGTGAACTGCTCTCTGAGTTTAAACGGCTGCCGAACGCTCGTCGGCGCTGCCGCCGAGCCATATGGTGATAAGAAACTTCGAACGGGATGTGCAAGGCCAGCAATAACTTTCAAATGTAACTGAACGAGGGGTTGCGCCGACTTCGTTTCTAGGACTTCACTCCAGAAAATTCTCTGCTATGGGCTAAGGAAAGGAAGGCCAAGAATGCATTTTTGCAGAACTTAAAATTCAAGAATATCTCTCGCTTTTATAGAACACTCTCAGGCCTTTGAAAAAGACGTTGTAGTCTAAACATTAGGCCGAAAATAAAAGCCTACCTAAAACCTTGTAACAGCAAAAGCATATTAAGAAGAATACTAAAAAATGCCCAGGTTCAAGAACCAGAGAATACTGAGGTCAATCCACCAAGAATAGCTTAGTCGGCATTCCACACTGAAACGCTACAACGAACATTTCCCTGGAAACCTCCCGAAGATAGTCTTTCCTATTCCTGAAAAGGGATGTTTGCTCTGAAAGGAAGGAAGCATCTAGAAAACTCTGAAAAGGTTAGGTTCGTTTTGACCTATAAACTGTTTCCTTTCATAAAAATTTAAAGAAAAGCTGCCAAATAGAATATTGACGACAAGTAGTGTCCTGGGCAAAACAAGTGTTATTCCAGAAGGGTCAAAGGTAATCCTAAAGATTTATTGGAATTTCATCAAAGTTGTTCACATTTTTGATCCTGCAAGATTCCTGCAAACTTCCCACACTGACAACGGATGGAAAATAGGAATCCTTTGATATTTGCTTTCAAGACCAATTTTGGCCGATGACAACAAAACCAATCCCAGCCACCTGCAGAGCTCATCAGAAGGCTTTTCCTCAAAAGTGAAACTCGAAAAATCACCGTCTCATGGTCGTTGGCACTTTGTTTATGACAGGGCAGGCTGCTCTTCGTTTCTAAGAATAGTCGTCAGCAGCACCAACAGCGCCGTCCTCTCGCACTCTGCCTCACGCGTATAAAAACCGCGTTGTACACCAGCATCTAGGCGTAGGCGGCCCGGCGGTCGGTTGGCATTGTAATCGCAGCGAAGCGGCACCAACTGGCCGAGAGCCACGAGCCATTGCAAGGCTGCGAAACAATTTGCCTGATTAGATCTATTGATCAGTCGAAGGGCAGTTCACAGATGGGGAGAAATCAGAAGCAGCTTCGTGGAAACGTGCGGTGATTTGTGGACTTTGCAGGATTCATCGCAGCTGAGATCCAGTCTGTACAGGGCGACCAGGTCACCGTCGTCACCGCTAAGGGAAACACGGTAAGCATCCATTAGTGGCTCCGAGACAAAGAAAGGACGGTTTCAGCTATTATTTGCCTCTCTACAGTAGTCGGGGAATTCGCCCAGGGTAATACGATGAAATTTTATCTCGATCCTTCCTGACATGAACTTTTGAACATAAAAAATCTCTTGAAGTTAACCATTGCTATTTCTTGCAATTGGCTTTTATTTTTGAGAACGAACAAATTGAAGAAAAAGAAGGACTGCATAAAATGGGGAAAACGCAAAACAAAGAAAGAGCCTTTTAAAAAGGGAACCTCATTTCTTTACCCATCTTAATGTTAACAGAAAGAAAAACCAAAGCTGCTCTGCCATAATTGCTCTCTGTTTAAGGTGACAGTCAAAAAGGATGAAGCGCAAGAAATGAACCCTCCCAAATTCGACAAAACCGAAGACATGGCCAACTTAACCTTCTTGAACGAGGCTTCTGTCTTGGCCAATCTGAAGGACAGATACAAGGATATGATGATCTACGTGAGTCCACGAAATCAGCATCATTCCTGGAGAGCTTCATGAGCCTTGACCCATTTAGACATACTCTGGTCTGTTCTGCGTCGTCATCAACCCATACAAGCGCCTGCCCATCTACACCGAATCTGTGATCAAATTCTACATGGGAAAGAGAAGGAATGAGATGCCACCTCATCTTTTCGCTACTTCCGATGAGGCTTACAGAAACATGGTGCAAGGTCAGAGGGGTTCTGGGGAATAGTGGGGGCTCTAGTGCTCAGGGATACTTCAGTGGGACCGTTTCAGACAGAGAAAACCAGTCCATGCTGATTACGGGAGAATCCGGTGCCGGAAAGACTGAGAACACAAAGAAAGTAATTTCGTACTTCGCCATTGTTGGTGCCACCCAGGCTGCCAAGGGAGCGAAGGGAGAAGGCACGAAAGGAGTGAGTAATTCGAGCTTTGCTCGGAATCAACATTGTGGACATGAGAAAACTCCTACCATTTCCAGGGTACCCTCGAGGAGCAGATTGTACAGACTAATCCTGTGTTGGAAGCGTTCGGTAAGTGATGTTTGGAGTCAGTCTTCTATCAATTACAATGATTCATCACCCGATTCTGGGAAATGCCCTGCACATTGCGACAAAAAGTCACAATCCATCGTTCAATGTCTTATTGATTTTCCTCTCCCCTAGGATTTCTGCCGAAGCCTCACATCTTAGCAAAAATTCATGAATTGATCCACGAGACTGGAAGCAAAATAAAATCCCTCTCGTCAAAGCAAATTTCCAACCCTGTTTACCTTGAAAAGTAAAACGATGCCATTTACGGAATTTAACCGATTTTTCCTCATAGAGTAATCCTCTTTAGCATGGGAATGTAGATGTGAATGTACCAGCCAGAAACTGTCTGGAATAGCTTCAACAGTAAATTTTCCAGGTAATGCCAAGACTGTCCGTAACAACAACTCATCCCGTTTCGGAAAATTCATCCGAACTCACTTCTCCGCTCAAGGAAAGCTGGCCGGAGGAGATATCGAACACTGTAGGTTCCAAATGTGGCTCACTTTCAAGTCCGTCACCCTTCTAAACCTGTCCAAATTCCAGACTTGCTCGAGAAGTCTCGTGTCGTGCGACAGGCAGCCGGAGAACGTAGTTACCACATCTTCTACCAGATCATGTCCGGACATGATCCGAAACTTCGCGGTGGGTGATCGAGCCCTTGTCACTGGATAGAAATACGCTGACCAAGAAGTAATCCAGAATTGTTCAGATCAACTGAAGCTCAACAATGACATCAAGTACTACCACTTCTGTTCCCAGGCCGAGCTGACCATTGACGGTGTTAACGACAAGGAAGAAATGGGTCTGACCCAGGTCTGTGACCTCATAAATCTTCGGAAATGCTAGGAGCATGCCGTAGAAGGCGTAACTAATCAATGTTCCCCTTCAGGAAGCTTTCGACATTATGGGATTTGAAGATGAGGAAGTTATGGACTTGTACAAGAGTTGCGCTGCTATTCTACACATGGGAGAAATGAAATTCAAGCAGAGGCCAAGAGAAGAGCAGGCTGAACCCGATGGCGACGAAGGTGGCTCATTGTTCCCCCCTATAGGCCTTGGAATGGATCATGCACTAATACGACGTAATTTACAGATGCCCAGAATGTCGCCCATAACCTCGGTGTGAACCATGAAGAGTTCCTGAAGGCCCTTACCAAACCTCGTGTGCGCGTCGGTACCGAATGGGTGAACAAGGGACAGAATCTGGAACAGGTTAGTAAGCGGTCTGGAGTGACCAAAATGGGGCCCATGAACCCTGTTGAAGCAATTTGTTACAGGTGCACTGGGCTGTCGCTGGTCTCGGTAAGGCTATCTACGCTCGCATGTTCAAGTGGCTCATTGGAAGGTGATTCTTTTTCCTTTCCATAGACAACAAGCTAGAAAACCACTAGACTAGGTCATTTATCTATCCTTCATACTTTTACAGATGTAACAAGACTCTCGATGCCAAGCAGATCGAACGTCGCTACTTCATCGGTGTGCTCGATATTGCCGGATTCGAAATCTTCGACGTAAGACACTGCCGAAAGGGTCGAAAAAACCGTTGCGCTAAACAACAAACCGCAAACCGTTTCAGTTCAATTCATTCGAACAGTTGTGGATCAACTTTGTGAACGAACGTCTGCAGCAATTCTTCAACCACCACATGTTCGTCCTTGAACAGGAAGAGTACAAACGTGAAGGCATCCAATGGACATTCATCGATTTCGGTCTCGATCTGCAGGCTTGTATCGAGCTGATCGAGAAGGTAACAAGACTCAGATGTAGCCACACCTCATGACACATCATGATAACGGAAATTGCAGCCTCTCGGTCTGATCTCGATGCTTGACGAAGAGTGTATCGTAC
>KN730304.1:0-14459 GCA_000816745.1 Ancylostoma duodenale | reverse complement strand
TATTAAATTATTAAATTATTAAACACAATTTCTTCTCCTTCAATTTATCAGTGACAAGAGGTGATGCATATAAACTATACCTTGAAAGGCCAAGATCTTCATTGAGGTCCAACTTTTTCGTGAATAGAGCGGGCACAGAATACTTGAGGCTGAGTAAACTTAAACGTCTTCCAACCAGCTTAAGCGGAGTTAGAAAATGTGTCACTAGGTATCTTGAGGATGCTCAACATAAAAGTGTCATTGTTTAACTCATGATTCTCGTACTGATATTATTATACACTTTGCTTGTTTGTGTTTTTCTTTTTCTCTTGAATGTACATGAATAAGTCATGTAATAAAGTATAAAGTATAAAGTATAAAGTATAAAGTATATATATATATATATACATATATATAGCATTTTTGGAAGATTTGCAAGACCATTCTCGTGGAGAATTCCTCCTTGTGTCTGCCTATGTACAGGTATGCAGACAAGACTACGGTAGGTACGGTGTCTTACAGCCGGTGTTCTTTCAAAGCTTCAGATCTATAGTGGAGTTGTTCTCATTCTGGGTACAAGTATCATATCCATCCTATATCTTAACTTGCACGTCTAGAGTTACGGTAAGCGTACTATAGGTGTAGTCTATAAATGTGCCGCATTGAATGCCCGTCCCCCCCCCCCCCCCTTTCCCCCCTAGGCTAAACTTCAGCGATTTTTTGAGGTTTTGGAGTAGGGATGCAGAAAGTCGCCGAAAATGATATTCCATGGATTTTCAGGACTACTCGGAGAAATTTTCAAATTTTGTATTTCAACATTGTGTAGTCGTATTTGTACGAATCTGGGAAATTTGCAAGGAAAAAATGTGAGCAAAAGGGGGAAAAGTACTATCGCAGGGACGAGGGCATGTGTACATAAATTTTAGAATATTACGTAGTTTATAAAATTAGTGAAGATCTCGCACCGTTCTTTTTTTAATTAACTTTATCAGTACGTATTTTTGAAGTAATTAACCATTCTCAATAGTAGGCTTAAAGATAACTTTTTAATGACTGTTTTTCCCAAGCTCTGCCACCCGGATCCCCTCTTTGCTGTTGCAGCAGTATTTCCTTCCACTTCTCCCCTCTTCCCTCCCCCCTTCCCCTCACCCCTCCCACCGCCGCTCCATCCCTTCTGCAACTGCCGTTGTACTGAAAAAGGCATAGACTTTGCAAAAATAATTAAGGTCAAAGTCGGCTTGGGTGAATTAATAAAAAGCTGAAGAAGATAGTTTTTTCGAGTGAAATAAAAAACTTCTCCAGTTCTGCAACGAAACTTTGCAAATTCACTCACTTGAATTGAATTCCCAAGCTCGATTCCATTCAATTCTCGCACATTTTTTTTCTTCAAATTAGACGAATCTTCAAGTTTTTTTCCTTGAAAATTGCCAATTTTTTCTTGGAAATGGAGTTTTTTCCTTGAAAAATCGTCCTCGATAGTCATGCAAATTTTCAAAATCGTATGCTTATCCTCCTATCTAAGAAACAAGCAAGAATGTCTGATTCATAGTTCAGAAACCCAGCAATTTCAGATTGAAACCGAGGAATTTGAACGCATTCGAGACGATTTGATCCGTTTCTTCGGCCCATTCCGAGTTGATGTTCGGATGGGTGCGCGGAACCAAAGCCTTGAAATTGCTACCAACACCGCCTCTACGTTGGTTGTTTCACTTAAACACCATTTTACAGCTTTTTATGGCTTACGGCTTACAGTAACTCTAACAGTTCCTGAAAATTGTAAATACTGCCATACAAATTTCTGTAGCCGACACCATCATCTTATTTTTTTGTAGATATGCTCGTGTTTGTGCATTTTTCGCGGCTCACGATGACTACAGTCTTGTGGGTGACGTTGGACAGAGCTTTGAACAGCGACTCTGCTCATCCAGAATTGAGAAGGATGGGGGTAAAATCAACCCCTCCACCTCCAAACATAGATTGGGGTAACTTCCATGTTCTTTCGTCTTGGAACCTGGGCATTTTGTTGAACTTGATGAATAATACCTCTTGCTTTATGCCACACCAGGTGGCCGTATAAGTTACAGATCAAGCAACTGCAGCCACTTTCAGACCTCTGACGACGACGGTTGCGTTGAAACGTAAGGTCAATAAAGTTCCACCATAACAACCTGGTGTGGCATAAAGCAAGAGATATTATTCATAGATTGGGGTAAATTATATTTTTTCCCCTTCAGGCAAATATTGCTGTAAATTCTGTACCAGCTTTGTTTTTCTAGGTCCAACAGCTCCATGGTGCTAGCAGTTCTTGCAGTAGCCATTTGGACCGGAGCCAGGATAATCCGAAACTTCTCATAAGGGCAATTTATACTGGATGCGTGCGACTGACGCGCGTGCGCGTCTTTATGATCAAGCATAGGACTCAGTCGCATTACAGTCGCATCGCAGTCACAACTCTGACGCACGCGTTTACGGCATCGCGGTGGCAGCGCGTTCATTGAGGATGTACGTACATGCCGCGTTGGCCGGTCTTCATGAAAAATCCCGTGCAAATGGATGCGCGCGACTGATGCGCGACTGACGCACGCAGTTAGTATAAATCGCCCTATAATTACTAAATTTTTCACTGGATCTCGAGTCATTCGCATCATTGTCTAACAAATGAGATAGAATGTTTATGTTGCCAATTAATAATGTATACATCATTATGAAATAAAAAGAACCCGTATAAATTCATACCAAATCGTGTAATGACTAGATGCTTAGATATGTACTCGAACTGTAATAAGGAGATCATCAGCTTGAACCTTCCAAAGCTGGGACTCCAGACTAGTGGAGTTCGCGAAGGCGTTGCTTTCTTGGTTATGTCCGACTTTGCTTTGTCTTTGTTTGCACTTCACTCACGTTATTTGACCGAATACTCTGAAAATACCAACTCTTAGAGAAATGGAACGGGATTTGCAGAGCATACAATTCATTGAATGGCTTTGAGGATTTTTCGCTAATGTTTTTGACATTATATTCACATAGGTGACCGGTGCGATCATCCGATTAATACGGAAGGCATGGCTGAACTTTCAAAAAGAGAATGACATTAAAAAATGACATATAACTATGTAATCTCAGCCAGACATCAGAAAAAGGCAATACTATGTGTTCCAGGATTGACTAGCAGCAAGTATCATAAATGCACGAAAAGGCTAATCTGCACTGAACTCATTAAACGACCTTACCTTCCATTTGCTCTCCTCGTTTTTCGAATCTAGTAGTTGTGTGGTTTCGTAGTGAGGTGTACTAGTATACATGGACTTCTTCCTGCCCCTACAAATAGGGATGCCGGCTTTTCGCAGCAGCTGAAACAAGTATGTACATAACTCATAGCTGCCACCATCTGTCGTGAAATGGACTGTGGACACTTATCACCAGACCGCTTTGTAGCCGACTATCGTCATAATGGGAAATTCTACTAGATGCGTGCGTTTGTCTTGCGTGCGACTACTTGATAAAAGACATGTCCAGACGCAATCCTGACGCATCCCAGACGCAGGGGTGACGCATGCGTTTACGTTTTGACCATTTGCGACAATCACGCTCTATTTCCATTCAAGGTGTACTCGCTCACGTTGACCATCCTTCACGGAAAAACCCCCAACCACCGCAAGTAGGTGCGTGCGTCGGACGTACGACTGACTAACTGATACGGAACTTTGCCTAAGGCGTGTGTCGGACGCACTACTGACGCACGCATATGACATAATTTGCTCGATTGCTTGCTAACTAAGTAATGCGATAGTCTGCATAAGGCGTTGGGTATGTGGAGAAGTCTACAGCAGGGATGTGCGTTAATAGCGTAACGAATTAACGCATTAAGGCGTAACAGCCACTTTTGGCCTAACGTAACGAATTAACGGATTAACGAAATATGAAATTTTTCTAACGCACGGCCCTGGTCTATAGGTCACTCTGTAATCCGAGGAATAAAAACTTTTTTGGCCTAATTTTTTCGAGAATTTTCGATTAAATTAATTATTTTAATTTTACACAACTAGTTTTTTAACCACATGTGTATGTTTTGTAATTGCAGACTCATCATGTTTTTGGCGCAACTTTGGGTGCAAAAATAAAACAACTGTGATGGCTAGCCTGCTTGCGCGAAAATTCCAAGAAAAGTTGGGAAAATTCCTCCTCTTCCTTGTATCTAACTGCGTGTCGTCTAGTAAACTTTTGCAGGTCACTAGCAAGTCCCTAAGAAGTGCTGAGTTCACGCTGATGTGTACTGACATTAAACATAGTAAACATGCATTAACATTCGTCGCCAGGCCTAAAAGAGGATCTCCGGCTCAATCTTGTCTGGGTGGTAAGTGTCCTTTATAGCCGGAAACGAAATCATCTTCTCTTACCTGAATGAAAAGCGCACGATATTTGCTACCAAATATGAGGTAAATAACTATTGTTGAGGCACCATTTATGTTGACAAGCAGGGTAGAAACCTGAAATTCGGGAAGAATTAACGCATTCTCATCTCGACAACAAATCATTGTAAATAACATCAATATGAAAAATTTTTATAAATCCCTCTGATCATGAAAGAGCAAAGGTGGAGTGGACTCAACTAGTAGCAAAAATCGCTTCCATTCTCAAGAAAACCAGTTCATACGTGGATCCAAACACAAAAACAAGAAGATACGTATAAAAATGTGGCCCTTCTCACCTCAACAAGAAGTGTTTCTAACTGAGAATGTCCGTATGCTCCAGTCAATTCCAGAACGTTGTTAGCGAAGGCAAGTAGATTGAATAGAAGAAATTCAGTGGTGATTGCCATTAACATCACTGTGACACCATTTTCTTTCCGCTCTAAAGAAGAAACATTAATTCATGGATTATTACACATAATGAAAATAAAAGATAGGCACAGTCTCAAACATGAAATCCTCTTGCAAAAGAATAGGTTTGATTTTGAAGCAAAGGTGATCCCAGGACGGCCAAAGAATGAATGAAATCTTATATGTACTACAAATCCCCGTTCAGAGGTTTTATAGCGATTACGACCTTTCCTCTTATATATGATTGACATAATAACGCAGGCTATTATTATTTACTAGGAGATCCACTTCCTGCTTTGTAGGTGATTAATTTTTAATCATGCACGTTTATCGCAATATTTTCAGGTCAACTCATAAATAATATGTCGTTCTTATGTTTTTCTGGATCTAGTATTCCCGATGAACTTGGCAGGATTGCCTTCCGTGTTGTCTGTGATTGCTGGAGGATTCGTGGAAGTAAATGGTATCGTTGGCAGCAAATGAGATGGATGTACCGTGCTCAGATTTTGATCTACAGTCTTGTAACATAGAGAGGGCCAGTGGTATGACTTTGTCCGTAATTACGACCTCATCACGGTATCGGTCAACTGATGTAATTTTTACACTTTTTTGATATGTATGCGATGTGTTTCCTTCCGTTTTGATTTTTCCTGCTGTTGTTTACTAAAATATCATTCCAGATACATCCTGCGGCGTTCTCCCATCGATGGAATCACTGTGGTCGCAATTGCAGACAAAGTCACTTCATCGGCTCTCTCTGAGCTAACAGACCATATATGTATATTTCTATACCAGTAAAATATTCGAATGAACAAATTTTCAAGCGAGGGACAACTAGCAGCCCTTCCTGAACTCTCAAAGCCAGAAAAAAATAAGTAAAATTTATAAACATGCTATACAACTTACCATTTCCGTTACTGTTCACCGGTTGGCTCGAATTTGGAGCCAGCAGTGTGGCGGTGTTCGAGTTCGTCTCCGGTCGCGAGATAGTCACAGTATCGACAGCAATCTTCCCTTCTCTCCTTTTTCGAGGATGCATGGTCATCATCCGTCGCATCCTGAAAAGTCACCAAAATTGGTTTTGAAACCCAATAGGTTTTCAAGTGGCTGTAGAGAAAATGGATACTAACTTGTATGAACTCTTGAGAGTGCCGATAATTCGAAGGTTAACGAAAGTCAAGGTGGCAAACGGCAAGAAGAACATCACCATGGTGTAGGCGGCATTGCGATACACCACCGTGTAGACACTATTTACCATTAGGTCTGTAGGATAGACCACTAGAGACTCCCTGGAAATTAGTAATACTTGTATACAGAAGCATGTGAGCTACAAAACGGCTTTCAGCATCAAATTCAACTACATATATGGATGTCTAACTTGTTTCTCTACCAGTTGTAGTCTGTTTCAATCGCGACTATACTTCATAGCCATACAAATTTTCTTTTTCTCTCTCTTTTTTCTTTTTTCTCTTTATCCTCTAAATTTACCGCGCATTTTTCTCCTTGACATCATTCCAGCTATATTCCTAAGTGAAACAAACTATAAAAGGCTTCTGAAGCAGTACAACATTAGTGAATCGTTGAATCCTACTCAGACAGGCACCGAACAACACTGGCTGACTCATGTAATACTAGTAATTCACAAGAACACCTGCATTTTTTGCAGGCTCTATAGTCTATTTCACTGAGGAAGACAGCTGGAGGACTGCTATAAAGGAAAAAGCTCGGCAAAGTGCACAGGCATTTGAGGGAGGTAGCAGAAAAACAGCTAATATGCACGAATATCGACTATCGTAGCATTTGAAACAGGCTGTCATATGGAACCCAACTGCGAAACTTCAGCGCAATCTCAGAAAAATATACACAGTAACAAAAAAAAAACCTACTTATCATGCCTTTTCGAGTAGCATGGCACAGCCATCAGCTCAAACCATCGACTTGTGTTGAAGAGGAATGCGAACGCCACGGCCGAAACAATCACTCCCTTGACAGCTGATGAGTTTGAGACTCTTCGAATCTGAAAAGCATTACAGTCCTCAGATGTCCCATTATTAAAAGATGTAAGTTAATTTTTCCTCCACTTTGCGATTTCTGTATTTAGTCCTAACAGAGACTGTTAACATTCATGAGACATATTCGAAGATGTCTCTACTTTTTAAAAGTTATTGAATTGGTTATGTTAGTCCAAGGTTATGTCTCTACTTCTGAGCCAAGCCGAGCTTTTTAGTCGGAAAATTTCATTGCTCCCCTAATGTTTCAACTGATTCATCGCCTTCAGAGGTATAAAAATGGTTTGCCGTCTAACACCTCGGGAGAAAACTGCAGAATGTCTCAATCAAAGCTACCAATTTTTGCATACCTCCTAGTGTGCTACCTCAAAAGTTCTCCAGACGGAGGATAAACCTACCCTTTATCTACCATTATTGTAGAGAGCCCGTAGTTGGCTGTTGTTGCGGATAAATGAGCATATTTATAATTTCTACGTTTGCAAGACATCAAAGGTCATAAGCTATTTTCGGAGGATGTAAAAGATGGTGCTCGAGGTAAGCGAGGGGGGAGGGGGGAATTCTCATGAATCCTTTGCATTCAGTTGGACCAAATCTGCACTCTTTAACTTCACCGAGTAGCAAACATGATAACAGCTTGTCTTACATGGAAAGGAGATAGTTCATGATCTGTGAATGTTTGTAACTTCGGACATTATTCCTCGAATGTTGGTGCAATTATCATGGTGGAATTAGCAGAAAGCAAAAACAGACATAAAATTTTCTTATAACGTTGGTGCAGTAAACTCATGCTTCAGGGGATCCCAGGAATTTAGCAAACTATTTATATGCAGCCTTCATAATGCAGGTGTTGCGAAAGGCGTGAACAGTTCACATTTCCCGTAATTGCTGGCCTTGGGTTTGCACAATAGGTAAGTAGTAATTGTTACTATATAGTTAATTACTACTATACATATAGTATAGTCTGTTTTGAAGGCGAACATAGTGTAGTATTATATTTGTGCATTTTGGCTGCCATTCTCGTCACCCTCTTCAATTTCTGCGCACTTTTTCGGGGTGCATGTCACCGTGAGGGGAAATGGGGCGTCACCAAGTTACCATGATTGGCTCGTTGATTAAATGCACCAATCACAGTAGCCTGGTAACGTCCTATTTTCCCTCACGATAATACACCGATTTTTTCGCGTTCTGTTCCTCTCTGATGTCTCTCCAACTATCTTCCTTATTGAAGCCAACTATGCATGCAGTCTCATGCAAGTGCACCTGATGTCTTCCTTATTGAAGCCAACTATGCATGCAGTCTCATGCAAGTACACCTGATGCTGTGCTGTAGGTTTACAATGTAGAAAATTTGCCATCCAAAATTATTCGAATGGCAGAAAATAAACAACACTTCAAACAAATCCAGGGACAATCGCGTGAAAACATTGGAAATCCCTGCCAGTCTCCACTTCTAATATTAACCCAAACTCCAACAAATGGCAGATTACAGGACATGTTCTAATAAAGCAGCTGCCTTGTAGGAAAAATTAATCAAAACCTTACCAAGAATGGATGACACACTCCCAAGAAACGATGCACCGAAACTAATATGGTGAGATACACGGACATCGTGAGGCCAGTCTGTGCAAGCGGATAAAACCACACTATCATTTTTACCGACGCCCGCGCCATGCCTGTAATTTTAAGATGATTCATGTGTAATAGGAAAGAAAATAGCGCGAAGACTCACCGACGTCATCTGATATCTCGGCGTAGACTGGTACGGAGAAGACAAAAAATGAAGCAATGAGCATGGTGAGATCGCTAAGCGACAGTACTAGGAAGAACCAGTTGACTGGTTGGCTACGCATCTGGAAAATAGCTTGGCTCAGAATCTGGATTGGTTTCTTCTTTTATGGTTTAACACTATTGAAAATGAGGAAAAAAGTCAGGACAGGATATCTTAGTATCCCAGAGTAATATACCCTGTTGAAAGAAATGAAGCGACAGAAATAAAACCTAATGTATTTTTCCTTCAAAAACACTGCAATCACATGCGACAATTTCTTAGCAATGCTTTCACGTAAATTTCAGCTCGAAAAATGTCTAGACAATTAGGAAAAAATTGTATTATAGTCTAAGATTGAATAAAACCCTAGTAGAGTGCAAAAATATGAATAAAAAACATTTTCCTCAATAGACGACGAATACCTATCTCTTCCTAAGCCGATGTAGGCTAAATATATTTTTGATACATATTTCGTAGTCATAAGATGAATGTAATAAAAGTTGTAGCAGTTTTTTCATCACATTCCTATCCATTGAGATTTGGATACGTGAAACATGCGAAACTCTGATAATCCGTTAACATTAGGATGATTCAAAAAAAGCAAAAAAAGATCATAGGAAAATTTCACAGTAACATTTAGCGGAAGGAAAAAAAGGAATGGGGGAGTGATAGGGCGAAAAAGGAAAATTCCTGAGAGCATTAAGAGCACTGCTCCTAGAAGTGAAATTTACTGCAATTATACTCTAATATGTGAACAATACTGCTAAGAAAACACTAATTGGAGTGCAATACAAGATGATGTTGCTCGACTAACGAAAAATATGATATGTTATAGTATATAATCCAATAAAAACGGAGAGAGTTTAACATTTATAATTTACATTTATGCATGAAATTGCAATTTTTGCACTAAACAGCAAGCCTTCACTCCGTATAGGTAGGCCAGAAAGCGGATTTTAATGGAATATGCGGATGCGCAGACAATTAGAGTGGCAGGGCGGGACAAAGATGATGCTGCGTGCGCGAGTGGGTCAGGTCCACTGGAGTTTCCACAGTCGAGTATATACCATACTTAGGACCGAATAAAAACCGAATAGTTCTGTTACTTCAATCAATGATTTAGGAAATCAATTTATTTCATTTCCAAATCAATATCTTCATTTGCTACTTATTTTATTTATTGACTGATAAAAGATGAATTTTATTAGTTCATTCTTAATAATTTGAACACCCAGAAATTTGAGAATGGGAAGTCCCTAAAGATCTTCTTCTCTCTCATACACTACTACATTGGTCTCTAATGCTGGAACATTCGAATTTTCCACTTATTCTCTGAATATTCGATGTTCGAAAGCAAAAATATTCAATTACTACAAAGGAAGTATACTATATACCGCATTTTTCATATTATATATCCCCTCTTCTCTACCTTCACCCTTGTTCCCATCCCCAGTACTGGTTACATCAAAGCACTATACATAGCTACCAGTGTTCCTAGAGTCCTACTCTTCACGATACTATTTCTGGGCAGTGCACTTGTACGCGTAAGAATAGATTCCAAACTATTTCTGGGAAGTGCACCTACTTCAAAGTCTATGCAAGTTAACGACACAGTGTACTCTTTGGAAGCGCCTCTAATGCAATTTTTCAATCTCCTCCACTTCCCCAGCTCTTTTTCACGAAACCCCCGCGAAAAGCGAAAAACAATCAGCACATGAACGCCACGCACTAAAGTGCCCCGGGTTCCAATTGCTTTCTCGCGCCTCCTCATTCTGATAAACCGCTAACACAGGAATTCCCGACGGATTACTCATAATTACTGCCAGCTGGCCGCTTCAGAAAAGAGGAAAAATAAGGGAAAAAGAAGGAAAACTCACCGTCTTCTGCGAAAAGACGATCACATTGATGGAATTCGAGACGATGCCGAAAAGATAGGTGACCGGCATCAGATAGGCACGGAATAGGAACTGAGTTCTCGTGAACGAATCCGAGGGTGAGGTGTCGCACACGTCGAGCGAGTCCTCCAACAAATCCTCAACACTCATAGGTACAACCCTCTGAAAGCGAACACATTCGATGTCTGCAGCAGTAAATTAAGCAAAGTTAATAACGTAAATTGCGAACGACGGCGATAATCGCATAAGGGTGGAACAGTTTCCCATCCGGGACCATAGATCAAGCGAAATGCGAACGAAAACGACTAGTAAACACGGAATTGTTGCTACCACACGGGTGTTATGGAGAATGAATAATGATTATGGAGAAGGAATATTGACGAAACGTGGTTAACGAGATTAAGGATAGAAAAAAAAGCTGCATAATTGACATCCTTATTGGACTAATAGCGACTAATATCACCTTACATCACTTTATTACTTTATGTGACTAATCATGAGAAAATTCTATGTAATTCTATAGAGCTCATTCCAGTAAAATCCTACTAAAAGCATAGGAATTTGTGTGTTTCCATCTAGAAGATGAAATACGGGTGTGGAGCGTTATAGCTGGAAAGGGCAGTGCGGCCCAGCTCTGTGATTGGTCAATTCATCCGACTAGTCAATGACAGAGCTCGACTGCGCCGCCCACTCCAGGTATAACGCTCCATACCCTGAAATACCAGTAACTCCAAACGGCCATGTGCAAGGGGCGGGACCGCAGCGCGGCTCTCTTCGGCACGGACACAGAGTTTCTGCATCTGGCTCACAACCCGAGTGCCGCGCCGCGCCCCCGCCCCCTGCACACGGCCATATGGAAACCCCTACATATTTATTTTGAGAACAGAATAAAAAAAGAAAGAAAGAAAAAGAAATGCTATAGCACATGAAAAATGAGAAAAGAAATCCTCATGGATAGTTTACAGGAAGCTTTAGTCTCTCTTCGAACAGGTTATGACAGGATGTAAGAGGATCAAACAAGGATTAAGATGGTGATAATGAAATGCGTGGATACGCAGACAATCAGAGCTTCCCGCTGCGCTGCGGCGCGTGCGAGCGGGCCTCGACCACTGAATTCTCCCGCGCTGCCGCGATTGAGCTTTGCTAGATCCATATGTAGCTCTGGTAGAGATGAGATAAAAAAGTTCAGAATGTCCAAAAAGTAGCCAAAAAATGGAATCATGTGGTCGATTTCACTGGTGAAGATAGTTCGAGAGATATCAAAGAGAAAAAGAACCGAGAAAGTGTATGGCATTCGAAGAGGCAGGTGACAAAGGCAGGTAACACACAGAAATACTGGATTCTCATACTTTCCGAAACAGACTATAACCTGAAGAAAGAAGGGAACAACGTCTGAAACGTCACAACATAATTATTAGAAAGAGCGACAGAAGTGCACTTCTGCTCTACCGTTGGCGAAAAACAGCAGCACAACAGCAGCAGAAAAACAAGAGGTCAATTGCAGGAAGCTAAAGGCACATAAAGGTACCATTCCTAACATGGAAACATTAATGAATACAACAACTAATGGGTGTTCTAGAAGCAGTACAACAAGACAAAGGCGGAAAAAGTAGAATACGCCCTTATAAGAACAATTTACAGAGGTAATAGTAGAAAAAGACGTAAAAAATGCAAAGAGGAACAATGAAAGTTCAAATGTCATAATGCGTGGGTGGGGCAGTCATTCTTCAAAGAATGAAAGCAATGAAAAATCTCTCACAAAAATGGGTGTCCATGAAAGACGAGCGGGACAATGGCTGCCTTCTTCAGCTGACAATAGAACTCCGAGGGCGGAGAGTTGTGGTCTCAGCTGACTGCATGAGTAATTACTCTAGTACTTATGAAAAAAAATCATCAAAGGGATCTATCGTTCCCAAGAAGGTCACAGCCAATTTCAGTAGCGACCACAATTGGGTGTATGTGCACCAAACTGCAATTTCAGCATTAAACGGCAAGCTTCCAAGTTCCGCCTTGCTGACCGCCGAGTACCGCATACTTTCAACTGTTTTTTTCTAATTTCTTTAAAATTCTCGTCACTGGTGACACGGGATATGCGACTTAAAAAATGAAACATACTCATTTTTTCGTATGGATGTTTTTTTCTTAGTTACAGTGAAATGTGTTGAATGTAGTGCATCCCATACGTGACAATAGCTGACTATTTGTGCATGAAATGGCGACGCGGACATCCCCAGCGCTAAACCCAGGACATTTCAGAATTGCCGCTACAACGCGTCGTAATGACGCGGATTACCAATGTTGCACTAAAGTTTCTGAATCACGTGGTAACTTCTTAGGGTCTAAGCGCCTAAGCCACATAATTTCTTTTTATTTTCGATTTTTTCCCGGAAGATTGTCTCCGGGGAAACACAATATAACAGGAGTTCTAAAATAATGTAATTTTTCGCCCAAGTAACCCATTCATTCCTAATCAAAAAAAATTGTTAGCAATTTTCCAGAAACAATCACGAACTCAAGAACACAATTCCAGCACCACAGGAGAAAAACAGTAATTCTCAAGAAGAAAAGCAGTTGAAGAGAAGTTACAAAAAGAGAGCGCTATCTGAAAACACACGAAAATGCAAGGAATCGGCACCATAAATGTAAATGCTGGCTTGTTTATAGTTTAGGGCACTGCCATGCAGGAAATCAATCAGAAGCACTTTTACTACTACTTACATATCTATTGTCATTTTTGGGACTGAATAGAGGGATGACTCGTAATATTTAAGAAAGCTCAAGAAATAAAAACTGTCGTTTAAAGGTCAATGAAATTCGTGCAGATATCTAGAAGCAGGTTAGGGATATACTACCAAAAATCTTCCTAGGAAGAATAAGGTTATCACGATTTTATAAGCGAGGAAGTACGGTCATGTTTTATAATACATTTTGTTTTATATTTTTATTTGTTTTATTTTATTTTATCAGTATAGTTCTTCCAAAGGGTCCTTAGAAAATTTCTGGCACAAATTTGAAAGGAGAAAGAAATGGCAGCACATACAGGAGACTCCAGCAGAGTGGACCCGCCCACATGGGCCGCATCACTTGCTTGTACAGGTTTGGACATGGAGCCTCAGTGATGAACCATTGAAATGTGTGGACGCGCAGACAATCAGAGTGCAGTGCGACGCACTGGAAACTCGTGTATGCATAAGTTTTCCAGCACCGGCTATAATATAAATACACCTACTGCAATCTGTGTTCACGCAAGCAAACTAGAATCCTACACAGAACAACGAAGCGACAAAAACTGTAACAAAGAGGTGCAGGCTTGTAATTAGTGACATTTGGAACAATGAAACCAGTGAAGAACCAAGGTTACTGTAATGATACGTCACAATGTAGCAGCACAAGCCGCTACGAACAGGTAGACATGTGAAAAGTGACTGTTCTATGGCTTATACTCCATGTGTGGAACTCATTACCTAACAGACGTAGAGCCTGAACCTATATAAATGAGTTGAGCTTGTTCTATGGACAATAACCAAGCAATGAGAGGGAAGTAGGAAGTAGGCGCTGATAGCTATAGAAGAGGCACGAGGAAATTTGAAATATTTTTAGGCATTAAACGGAAAAACGTAAGTGTTTCGTAGAAGCAAATGCGCCTCGAAGCGCTTAGTATGAATAGTAGCTGTAAGAATAGGTTTTCCCGGCAATTTTGCAACTTTTTCGCAGCATTTTTGCAACAAAGTGCAATCCATGAAGGCAAGAATCCATGAAGGCTTTTTGATAGCTTTAATACGCCACAAATTTCGCTCCCAGCTCAGTAGCAATGCACTTGTCATAGAAATGGAGATGGAAATTCTCTCAGACTAATCCTTTCCGGTGAACCAACAGAACACTTACTCATCTTCCCCAGTAGGTATGTCCTTTAGCCAAATCCCTTCCTGACAAAGATCCCTAAGAGCTGTATCATTAGGGACGATGCCCTTACTAATGTTTTCTTCCT
>KN730303.1:0-12104 GCA_000816745.1 Ancylostoma duodenale | reverse complement strand
TACCAGCTTAATAAGAAGTGACAAGTTCACTTCCTTTGTTCATATTTCCTTCATAGGTGGAATAGTTGTGAGAACGGGTCCGTGAAAGTGAAGGTTGGGGAGAAAAATCGTAGTTGGCTAAGTGAAAGTCAATGAACGCCTGGGGCGTCGACCGGGGGGGGGGGTAATAATTGTAGTATGATATATTGTACCTAAAAATTGAAAAAATATGGTGGAAATCATGGAAATCATAGAGATGTGTTGGAAGTAGAAGGGTATGCCTTCGCACATGTGAGGCTGCTGGGGTCACGTTTTCTGTGCGGGACTAGGCAACATCCAGAATTGAAGGAAACTGATGATAATGAGCATACACGCTTATCCACGGAAGAAGAAGAGAAGTACTACTGGAAAGTATTTAGTGTTAGCCACTGTGGTGGAAGCCTGCGTAAAAAAATAATCCGTAACACTCGTAGTTTTTACGATTTTGACAGCATTATTTCCTGAAAACTGGGAAAGTGTTGAAGAAACATGATTAACTGGTGGTGGCAGAGTAACAGTACTACTGGAAAATATTCGGAGATTGGAGCTGAAGGGAAACTGTGGATGAGAATGGACTGGAGAAAAAATGAATTTTTTTGAATTTTCAACGTTTATTTTCAGAAATGTCCGGAACCCGACTGCAAAACTCTAATGTGAGAACAAGTAAGCACAACATCGCGACTTTAAAGGAAAATTCATTTCATGCATAGATTGCATAATGTTATCAGAACTGCGTGCCAAATTTCTGAAAAAATTCAGACGCGCAAAAGTAGGGACCGCGCCACGCCTCGTCTTGGGCGCAGTAGTGAGCCTTTTCTAAATGTCAGGTTGCTATGAAATAGAGGAAGATTTGCTCTTTCCAAGGGTATCCAAATTTCCCTGATTGCTTTTGAAACCACGTCGAAATTTTCCTACCAAGTTGGGCTATTTTCGAACTTTGAGGGATTTTTCAGGATTCATTGAAACCCTTTTCCGGATGTCCGGTTGCCAGCATGTTCAGCTGACGATTCTGCGTCGATTGATATTTGGATGCAGGATGGAAGTTCGCTGGCAAGCTCGCAATGGCGACTGGTGAGAACGCTATAACGGGCGTTCTCATTTGCCCTTGCCTGCGTCTCTTCCATCTCTGTACTTCCTCGTTTTGGCGATGAGAATGCCCGTTATAGCGTTCTCACCAGCCGGCAATCCGAGCTTCCCAGCGAAGATCCATCCTGCATCCAAATATCAATCGACGCAGAATCGTCAGCTGAACACGCTGGCAACCGGAAATCCGGAAAAGGTTTTCAATGAATCCTGAAAAAATCCCTCAAAGTTCGAAAATAGCCCAACTTGGTAGGAAAATTTCGACGTGCTTTCAAAAGCAATCAGGGAAATTTGGATACCCTTAGAAAGAGCAAATCTTCCTCTATTTCATAGCAACCTGACATTTAGAAAAGGCTCACTACTGCGCCCAAGACGAGGCGTGGCGCGGTCCCTACTTTTGCGCGTCTGAATTTTTTCAGAAATTTGGCACGCAGTTCTGATAACATTATGGGATCTATGCATGAAATGAATTTTCCTTCAAAGTCGCTATGTTGTGCTTACTTGTTCTCACATTAGAGTTTTGCAGTCGGGTTCCGGATATTTCTGAAAATGAACGTTGAAAATTCAAAAAAATTCATTTTTTCTCCAGCCCATTCTCATCCATAGTTTCCCTTCAGCTCCAATACAGATTGCGTTCTGTATACGTTGTTTTCACCTGATATACTGTTGCAATCTGGTATTTCCCTATTAAGGAGCTCGTTATCCCCGAGCATTAGAGCCAGTGGGCGGAGCTTGTAGTTGTCCGTCGGCGCCGCAAAATTTCGCCTAGTGGGCTACATCCCGTCCCGCGTGGCGGGAGTCCCGTCGCGGGACCCACGAGTGTCAAACGGAGCGCGCTCAGTCGCAAGAGAAACAATCCCCCCGATTTCGTGAATTTCTCGTGTGTTTCACATTATTTTACTGTTGGATATGAGTTCTATGTCCCAAACAAAAAAAAAACCACAAAATTCAGCAAAATCTCTAACACGGAGACTTGAGCAGATGCTGCCTTTGAACCACAGCAGCTGCATGGCCTTTCTAAGGGCTATCTACAATCTGAATTGTGTTCGTCGGAACTAAGTTCTTGTACAGAATTTTATTCGAAAAGGTAGGTGCACGAGTAATTTTCGACCACCTTGGAGTTTCCATTGCACGAGCATCAATCTCCCCTCCCGCGATGCGACACGCCTTCCCCCAAATACGACACCCTCTTCACTTCACCCCATTGTCACACGACCCCGCTCCCACTTGGAAATTTCCCATTGGACATTTGACCCCGTGTATACCCAACTTCACATTAGAAAAAAAACGAACGAGTTCCCCGTTTTAACGTTAGAAACGGGAAACTCGTTCTTATTAGAGCAGCGGGTAGCTCACTACCCTCCCGGGAGTGTTCATGAATCCTGCCACAGAATATTTCGCTCCATTTTATGTCATAGAAAATCTTGTGAAATAGTATGGGGTTATTTCTCCGCTATCTACGGAATTTTCAGTGAAAATGGGATTGAAACCGCCGTTAATCACCGGACTGATGGTCTCGTTCCTTGCTCTGTTGACAATTTCCGTGTCGCCCTTTAACGCCGGCCGGCGGTGATTCATTCGCCGCAGTTTCTTCAATGCGCTCTGCTGCGTTTCATATGTTCATGCATGTGTTCATCCTCTTTTATCTTTTAATTTGTTCATTTATTGCTCAGCTGATTATGGTAGAAGGTCGATTCTCTCGTTCCTTAAGAGGGCTGTGTATAAAGCCTCTCCATGTTTTTTTTCTGGTTAATCTCTCATAAATAAGATTTTTATGTCATCAAAAGGAGTGAATCATTCTGCCTCAGATAGAAACCATGTCAATGTGGAGAGCCACCATAGGAGCCAAGCCTCCAATAGCACCGAAGCCAACGGAGGACGATGAATGGGAGACCGACCCTGACTTTGTTGTAAGTCTCTAAATTATTTTTTTTCTCCTTTTCCACGAAGTTGTAGAAGAGTCCGAGGGTATTCCTCGACTAATCCCTACCAGTGGCCTGATTTTGGTTATATTCAAAGCTTCTTGCTTAGAATTAATGGAATTTGGTACATTTAGAACGATATAAGCGAGAAAGCAAGCCGCTGGGGAGCTAAAACTGTCGAGGGCTCGGGTCATCAGGAGCATTTTAGCGTTGAGAAGTTAAGACAAGAAGCACTTGCTGCTGATAAGGTTCTACAGGTACGTTCGTTCTGTTGTCTTCTTTTACAATTCAGTCGATTCTTTGCTGTTTAGGAGAAGAAGTTAGAAGAAATGCCAAAGGCCAGTGAAGGATACGGAGGCAAATTCGGGGTTATGACCGATAGAATGGATAAGGTTGGCAGCGTTTTCCTTTCTCCTTATGAAATGCTTATTTTGTTCTTTTGCTTCTCTTGGATTCCCGATTTGATAAGTTGTTTGTCCAAAGTACTTTTCTTTTTTTCCCAGGCGGCTGTATCTTTCGACTATAAGGGCAAGGTCGATCCGCATGCTTCTCAAAAGGACTACGCTGTCGGGTTTGGTGGCAAATACGGCGTCCAAACCGATAGGAAAGATAAATCTGCTGCTGGTTGGGACGAAAGGGTTGAGCTTTCAAAGCACGAAAGCCAGAAAGGTAAGATTTATAGGTTCCACTTCTTCTTCTCCATGTTCATTGCACATATCCACTTTTATTATTGCAGTTATCGGAATACTGAGCTTTCATTGCGCTTTATTTCAGATGCTTCTTCTGGGTACGGTGGGCGTTTCGGTGTACAGACTGACAGAAAGGACAAATCCGCCGCTGGATGGGACGAGAAGGTCGAGCTATCGAAGCACGAGAGTCAAAGAGGTCTGTGCTTCTTGTATTTATATGTTTTTTCTTCATGAATCAATGTCTTTCCTCTTCTGCTGCTTCGTTTACTGCGCATTTCTCGGGCGCTTTTCTTATACGGTTATCCCTTGAGCTCTGCAGCAGTTCTATTGATGCTGAAGGAGAAGTTCCTTGTTTTCTTTCTTGGAATTCGATAAAGCGCCAAGTGGCTGTATTTATTTTGGAATTTTTCTTGCCGTTTTCCGCCCTCTTCTTCCGGATCTGGCCATGGGAACAATTCGATCTAGCGTCTAAACATGCAGAAAAAACATGGTGCACTTTATTTGATGCAAAAATTTACCACTTTCTTTCTCTCTCCTCTCTCTCTCTTTATTTCTCTTTAGCTATTCTCAGTTCCTTTCCTCATTTTTGGCTTCATGGATTATCCGTGTTATTGTTTGCGCCGAACCACGTCATACTAGAAGTTTGTTCTCCATCGTCAGTCGTCTTCTACTTGAGCAGCTACTACAGTTTATGATAAGAAAGTTTTGTTTTTGGTTTCCCTGACAGTTGTTGCTGTGACTACGCCAGATCGAGCTTGTTATTGAAAAGAAAACTTCATGATGTGGCTTTGTAAATCATTAGGTGGTTCTTTTCGAACTTTGTGCTAACAGCAATTCCAAATTTTCCATTGAACACCAGGTGTATTTCCTCGCTTTCCTTTTTTCTTTCACTTCATTCATTTTGCCTTGCTTCCTCTTCTAGGTCTTATGCCTGAAACAGATCAGCAAACATTTCTATGGGTGCGTTGTTGTCTTCTTGACTAGTTCTTTCGCGATGTTTTAATCGCTCGATTTTGTGTAATTTTCGGTTTATCGCGCGTCTCCGCGGTCGATGCACAAAATGAGTCATTGGTGGTTGTTTTTCTTTGATGACGATGTAGTTGGCCTGTCTCTGCACATGGGTGCCACAATGGAGACATCTGGTTTGAGGGGGACGCAGAGTCAGTGAATGCTGGAAATATCACGTAGAAAACCGATTAGAACTCATTTCTCAAGAATTATTCTTTGCAGACGTTGCTACTGGTTACGGAGGTCGCTTCGGTGTACAGACAGATCGCAAGGACAAATCAGCTGTAGGCTGGGACGAGCATAGTGATCTTACGAAACACGAGAGTCAACTGGGTAACTTTATTTTGCTTTTCTTCAGAACGAATATTGGGTTTTCGAATAAGTTCGTATCGTTTCTTGCTATTTTCCCTTTGTTTGAGTTTTTATCACTCAACCAAGTGTGCACAAACCCACAAATGCGTATTTCTCACTCTACAAGTGTGTTGTTGTCCTTTTCTAGACAAATGACTTTTACCGGAATTCTACGCAGTCAAATAGAAATTGTAGATGGAGAAAACTTTTGATGCTTGCATTGTTCCAGAAAAAAAGAGGGAGAAAGGTTGATTTTCTGTTGATACAGGCTGAAGAGTATAGAGGGTGTTGAGAAACTTCCAGCATGTTCAAGGTTAGTGGTGTGCAGTTTGTATGTGGTGAATCAGGATACCTTGACCATGTCGACCGGGCCTCTTCTATTAGGTGGCTTCTATACTTAGTGCAGCTGCTCTGTACTTAGTGCAGCTATTCTATGCAAATGTTTTTCTTCACAAGGTTTCCCAGAGTGAGAGTTGTCGTATATGTCGTAGAGGTCAAATTTGAACATAGAATATGAATCCTGAGCATCTACCAGGTGGTGGATTTTGTTCGTACATGGCGCTGATGTCGCGAGCTGGATCGTTCTCTTTAGCAACAACGATTTTCTCCAGAAAAAGTTGGAAAACTAACCTCTGACGTTGATGACCTTGTTGAAACGGTCAGTGATGTTCCACCATGGCAACTTGTTCTGACGAAAACAATTTACGCATTTGGTCAACGTTCGAAATGCTTAGGTTTATTGATGAAAGAGCATAGAAAAAATGGAGCGGTTATCAAAAATGGCTTATTATTCTGCTTGATTTTTCCGTTCAAAGTGCTTTGAAATCGGGTAAATTTGCGTTGTCCAGAAATTGAGCACGACATGTTTATAGAGCAAGAAAAGTGCTTGTAGTGGTTGGATAGTTGGATACAAATGAATAAAGATTGCCACGAACTTGTTGGAAAATCCAATATCCTCTTTTCCGCTGTTGTACGATGGTTTACTTGTCTACTGACTTGCTTTCTTTCGCAGACTATAAAAAAGGCTTTGGAGGCAAGTTTGGAATTCAAACAGACCGGCAAGATGCCTCTGCTGTTGGATGGGACACGTTAGAGAAAGTTCCACAGCATGCTAGCCAGAAAGGTCCGTATGTGTGCCAAATGTAAGCTTGTTCTATTCACTGATGAGCAAAAGAACATTACTGTTTCAAAGGTCCATTCAAGCGTTCACCAAAATTGATTGGTTTTAGCTTTTCGTCCTCAATTTCCTTCGTGTTTTCAGATTACAAACAAGGTTTCGGTGGAAAGTTTGGCGTTCAAGCAGACAGGCAGGATAAATCCGCCGTTGGCTATGACTCTCATAACGATTTACAGAAGCATGAGAGTCAAATGGGTTGGCGTAGAGTTTTCTAGGCATCTTCGGGATGAATATGTTCATGTTCAAAATATTCTGATTCAGACTACAAGAAAGGATTTGGAGGTCGCTTTGGTGTGCAGAGTGACAGGCAAGATCGCAGTGCTGTGGGATTCGAATATCATGAGCAGCTCTCGAAACATGAAAGTCAGCTCAGCAATAAAGGTAGTTCTTTATTTTTTTTTGAAGTGTCCCATACTTTTGTACTCCTTGATGCCCATCTTTTGCGATATTCGCTTCCTCTATGTTTTGCAGTACCAATTCAGGCATTGACAAAACTAACGATCAAACTCGTGGTGATGATGCTCCTCAGAGAAAGACGCCCCAACGGGAAGTCGAGGTTCCACAAGAAAAGGGCCGAGCCTCTAATCTGCGCGCTCGATTTGAGAAACTGGCAGCTGGTGATGTAGGTTTTGCTACATTTATATTACAAAAATACTGAAAATTATGCAGCACACATTTGATTCGATTCGGTTGTTGGTGGAACCTCTGTGCCGCCAGGATATCTGATTTCTGCAAATTTCTGTACTGTTAAGACATTTGGTTTGGTTGAAAGGATAGCTTGTGTTCAAAGTTGGGTTTCTATCATTGAAACATTCGTTTTTAGAGCGAAGATCGTGTCGCGGCTGAACGTGAAAGGAGAAAACGTGAAGATGAAGCTCTTCGCGAGCAACAAAGGCGTGAAGAGGTTCTCAATAAACCTATTCTTATTCTAGTTCTGGAAAGTTATAATAACGATTTTTTTAGGAGGAACGAATGCGCCGCATTGAGGAACAGTGGAAGAAGCAAGAGGCGGAGAATCCCATGGACGAGGAGCAACGGCGAGAAGCGGAAGCAGCAAGCGAACATGCTTATCAGGTGAGATTTTAGTATCTTTTGGGTTATTTTTACCATTTCTTCTGCAGATGTTTTACTTACTACTCTGTTTTATGGAGAAGTTTTCATTGTTTTTAACGATAGAAACGCAGCTTGCAGTAAATAATTCAATTTGCTCTATTGCAGCAGAAAACGAAGAGAAGAAGTGCTGGTCCTGCTCCTGGAGCAGTAGCTATCATGCCCGGGGTTTCTAAGCCGCCTGTCCACCATGAACCACCACAGCCAAAGGAAGAGGAACTGCCGGTGAGTCAGCAGTATCGTAGATCAAGAGCCATTTCAACACTGCTGTTAGGAATGTCCACCACCGGCTCCTATACAAGTGCTGCCAACAGGAGGAGGTGGAGCAGCACATCTGCCACCTCAACCAGCCGTTGCAATGCCTTCAGGTTTGTCTGGAGAAATCTGGAAATTAGCTGAATTATTCCCAATTTGACCTCACTTCTTCGAAGATCAACGTTTGTTTTAAGCACCCGTTCTTGCGTGCGAACTACGTCGCCCACCATCAAGTGATGACGAAGTCGATAACGATGCTGAATGGGAGGAAGAGGAGAAGAATTTCAAGGTACCTTTTTGATTCTGAAGCTGATAGATTTTTGATTTTATAAGTATCACCGTTGCTTGTAATGGACAGGATGATTGTGAGACGTGCTATAAAAGTGGTCGTTTAGAAGCAACCTCAAATCACACCTGTGCCGGTGCCGAATCCTGTTCTCCATCCCACTTCATCCGAACAGGTATAAATTCAAGTGTTGATGTTTGCAAAAGTGTTATAGCCATTATTTCTTTTTTTCATTTTCTTGCTTTCGTTTAATTGATTTATCACTCAGACCTCGGTTTTTGACAACAGTGCGTTACTGCTTTGATTACTATTGAAGCATAAGTGACTCAGACGCGCTAGAGTACTTTTTGCATCTAGCTGGGGTGTTTCGAACCACTGGGATTAATAGATTTATTGAAAATTTGGAACAAGAGTTGTTTTTTCCCTCTTTTTCTCAGATCTTCTTGTTCTTCCAAGGTGTACGAGACGTTTATATTTCAGCCGAAATCGTATGCTCCACCCCAGGCTGCTATTCCGCGGTACGACGTCGTTCCTGGAGATGAACCTGCAGCCTCTGCTCCTGCTGCTGCACCACCTGCTCTTTCAGCTCAATACGAGTTGCCTCCTTGTGACGTACGTTGTAAATCTGAAGAACTAACATTTGCAATATAACTGTTTGCTGAACTGTTTGCTTAAATTTCAAGGAACCTGCCACTGTAGTTACGTCATCGCAACCAAAGGGTCAATCCCACCCATTGGACTCTTCTCAGGGCTTGACAGCTGTTGCCATCTATGATTATCAGAAGAACGATGACGACGAAATCAGCTTTGAACCAGATGATATTATAACAAATATTGAACAGGTTGGGTGCTTTTTTTAAAGAATATTTTCACATTTTTCCTGAGCTATCGAATCAATGATTATGTGGGAATGATTGCAGATCGATGCTGGTTGGTGGAGAGGAGTTTGCAATGGACAGTATGGGCTTTTCCCAGCGAATTATGTAGAGTTAAGGTGAACACCGGTACTGAAAACCTCTGTGTCTTAATTTTGTTCACTTTTTCTGGCAGCTTTCACGCTTAACATCTGCCCTTTCTAAATTTTCGATTCAATTGGTCACCAAGTTCGCCTTATCCTCTTTTTACACAGTTTTAGTGAAAAATTTTAATTCACAGCCGGTGAGGTTCGCAGTAACTTTCACATTTTGCTGTATGATAGATCGAAAATTGTATGCAGTACGCCAAAAAACTGCACGATCTTTTGCTCACCACGAGTTGTTAAAAGGCGAACAGACTTCGATGGTGGAGCTTGAAATGTTGACATGGACTCATCTGAGCGATAGAACACTTGTTATTTATTTGTAAATCGTAGAAATTTCATATAATATAGTAGTCCTTATCAAACCTTTTCTATCATTATTTTTGCTTGTATACGATTTTAGTCATTTATTTAAAACACTTTTACTACCTTGTTCATCTGTTGTATCTAGCTTTCATTTTTCAACTTCTTAATTTATACCTTTCATTCAGTGCTAATATCATATTATGGACTGTTTTATTCAATAAATGCTTAAGATTTGTTCTTCCTTGAGTTGCATTTTTATACACGAAATGACATACCCGGTTTTCATCGGTTGAATTGTTACTCCGAAGTGCTCCACACACTTGCTAGCAATGGTAAAATGTTAATTAATTAATGTTAGATGTCCGTAACACTCGTGATTATCATGCTGAATAACTCTCAATCTACATGTTCTTACCTATCCCCGAGAAGAATTTGAACAAATAAAAACTCTATGTATCCAGGCGAAATAAGTGAAAGTCGATGAGATCCATACAGTCGAAAACTAGGCAGTAATCTTGAGTCTGTATGTTACTCAAGAAAAAAAAATCTGAGAAATACGTGAGCAAGACCGGTTTTCCATTCCATTGCAGGGGAAAAATCCGAAGAGCCCAAATCTATGTACTTGTATTTAATTTTTTATATTTAGGAAGTCTTTTGAAATGTGTCACACATCCAATACCCAAATGCATCGTTGAGGCAACCCATGCTATAAGTGCCAACACACCAGAACTCACCCCTTTACCCGATGCCCATGAAAATGTTCGTCCATGCCGTTATGTACGCCGCTGTGAGAACTGACAAGACTGAATTCTTCCTTATGAGAGCGTTTCAGCTGGCCGTTCAATGTGCCTCATCTCACGGCTGGAGATGGCTGCGCGACGGATAAATGACCGCCAGGAATGCGGAGCTTATCGAATCATCACGTTCTCGACTGATTTCTCGTTAGCGGCGCTCGTCTTTCGTGAATCTTCTGCCCTTTGTGGTTTTCAAGCAGATCTGATTCGGTTTTCTTCTGAAGACATAAGTTCCACAACTGATCACGTTGGTCTCTGGTATATTTAGGAATTTTTTAAAAGAATTTTCAATTGCTCTACTTTTGCTGCGTTAGTGTTTGATTTCTCATTTCTGTTTTCATAGTTGAGATGTTGTTCACTAGAGTTTCGAGCGGTGAAATCTTTTCTCTCAAAAAAAAAAAAGAAGAAGAGGAAGAACCTTCAATGCCTCGTTACGTATATTTCACGTTCGCTTCTTAAGAAATGATGTAGGAAATATTTATTTATTTATTTATTTACTTATTTATTTATTGCACTTAAGGTGCACTACATTCGATGAATAAGTGAAGAACAGAACAAAACATCAAAGTACCTGAAAATAATCACTTCGAAACCAGAGGTTAGGAAGTGTTCGGCGAAAAAAATGTTACATAAACAGCAGCGAATCCGTTTCGTTATTGCAGCAGCAGAAAATGCGAAATTATTGCCAATTCCGAAAACCGTTGAGATTTTTCTCCAAATGTTAGTGAATTCCAGAAGATTAGCTTCCTGTTGATTGAGTCTCAAATTTGAAGGATTGCAAGCCCTACCTGACGTTGCCCCATGCACCCACATCCGCTAGCAAGATGACCTGGTTCTCCTTGGAGAGTCATTGGGACCAACAAGAACTTCGGCAAACGGGTATACTAGCTCACCCCGTTGAACTTGCAGGTCGGGCAGGAGCAGAACGGTCAGAAGACATGCGAACCCCAATGAATTAGAGCTATGAAAGGAAGGCAAGGAATAATAAATATTATAAATATATTCCATGTTCATAATCGTAAAACATGGGCGTGTTGAAAGTAATATTTCTTGACCGATTTCGCTTGATTTAATGACTTGATGCAGGGAAATTAGGAAATAATGAAGAGGAATTTCTGGATAAAGCGGGCCTCCAATATGCATCGATAGTGGCTTAATGGTGGTCGTTTTTGCTTCCGATTCGTAGAATTACTAAGTATCTTAGTTATAGTTTGCAATATTTGGAACAACACATGTTTCCGGATTCTGTTAGTCGTATGTCGATCGTATCGTAATGTCGCTCAGTTACGGAGCCGAAATCCGATTATACAGTGCTCGTAATTCAAAAACCTGGTTTCGTTCACAGTATCGACGTTTTTCATTCGAGAGGTTCTCTATGTGAAACTGGCGGCGATCCTTGGGCAGAAATCAGGCTCTTTAGGTCCTAAATTTATAGCCATTTTAGTTGCCTTTATAAGAGGGGCAATCGAAGAAAAAACTCATGGTTTGTAATCAGGTGAGACAATGTCTGTGGCGGGAAATTTCAAAGTTTACATACATAAGTGCTGAAAATTGCTTAGGAAGTACAGATGAATGAATGAATTCACTAATGAATAAATACATCTGATCCCTCTTCTCACAAGAAATACTGAAAAATAATAAAATAATTTGTTCTTCTCTTTTCTTCGACTTGGTACCTGTTTTTATCTTTTAAGGAAATTCCAGAATATTCATGTGTTCGCATCTTTTTGAAGGGTTTGTTTCGATGTTCTTAATAATCAGCTTGTTTTTTTTTAGTTTTAGGTTATCGCACGCTTTAAGAATTATGAACGACGCTTTTGAAATCGTTTTCCTCGTACCCTTTTCCTGCTGTCGTCCAGGGATTTTCCGATTATCCTCAGCTAATCGAGCTCATTATCAATCAGTTGATTATTCTAAGGCGACTGAAGATCAACTTATAATATGTATTTTTTACCTTCCACAGAGGGCGGGTATTATTAACGTGGTAAAAATTTAGCAAATGTTTGTAGAAACAGCTCGGAGCAGCTTGCAACCGACGACAGTTCACTTTTATTGTGCGTGCGCGCTGTGTAATCCTCTCGCCTTCC
>KN730302.1:0-14461 GCA_000816745.1 Ancylostoma duodenale | reverse complement strand
GCACTGAGCAGAGGGTCAGCAGCCAAACCACCGCTTTCCAGACCCTCCATCGCAGACTCTGAAGGATCGACCGCCGCGCGCCGCTTTCGCCACCGCAGTCGCCGCGCTGCCGGCTGCTCACCCCGGCCGGCCGGCCACGCCTACTTGTCGTCTGAAGCTAAGCCTCCGAAGGCCATTGTGTGCTGCCACTGCCGGCGCTTCGCTGGTCCACGCACGCACTCACCCGCGACTATACTCCGGGTGACAGCAGTGGTCGCACGGAAGAGGTTGGTACCAGAAGCACCAGCAGCAGCTACCCCTGGGTAACCGGGGTTATCGACGTTTACCACCCGCGCGCGTCAGACCCCGGTGAGACAGTATATAGAAAGCGGTTGCTCCCGGTATTTTCCTAGGAAGGACATGCTTTGACTTAATATGCCTAATAAGGTGCCAGAGTAAGTTATGGTCTCTTTTGAAGCATTTTTCCCAGATTCAGAAAAGCAAAACAGCCTGATGCGACGCGTGCGAGTGGTAGGTGTCCGTAGACTTGTAAAGCTACATGCTGGCTCATTATAAAAGCTTGCTCTGGATGTCGCTCAGAGGTGGCGCGGTTCGAAAGAGTTTTTGGTTGTTGGTCGATAGAATGGCTTTGTGTTCTAGCTGTAGAAGATTTCTGCTTCGCGGCCTTAACCCTTAAACGCCCTTGCTCAAAAATTATTAACATTTGTTGAGTTTCAAGGCTAGCAGCAATGTTAGCCTCCTGAATAGAAGGTTTTGTTAGATTTCGCTACCGTCAACTTCCAATATTTCGAATTGTGCTTGTAATAAGCACACTGAGAGTGATAATATAAATACGATAAAAATAACTGATAAATGCATAGATAAACAGGTAAATAAGTAGCAACGACCTATGGCCCTCGATTAATTTGATTCAGTGCACAGATAGTACCTTTTGCAATACCTTTCGAATGGTCCTTTTGTTACTGGACGCCTCGGGTTGGCTTGTGCACCTCGAGTGCATCAATAAATAAATAAATAAACAGATAAATAAATAAATAAGTGAATAAATGAATTTGCAACGGTTGAAGAGAAGAATTCAGTGAACCTTCAATGAAGCTCACAAGAGGTAGCCACCGTATCAACTACAGTCTCTTCCCCTCTGTATGGCACATTTGTATTGGGCTGTCTTATGTACCAACACTCCTGAGAAAGTAAGGCGGAGCTAGAGTCACCACCTATTTACTTAAATAAATGCATATTTACCGACCAATGTCTATAAATAGTTAGTAGACTAATTATCAAACTGTTTTAATTTGTATTTTTCCATCTTGACTAATTTAATAAATAACCTGATTAGTAATGTTTTGATTAATAAGGACAACTTCGGAATGAAAAACTTCAGAACGCACAACACTGGAATCTTTTGATAGACTTGGGACAAAAAAGAGAATTTGTCCGTTCTCTTCCCTTCCGTTCACTTTGCCTTACCATTGCTTAGAAAAACCGTCTAGCTATTGAGTGCTGCAGCTGACCAAAATCTGCTTCTAACTTTTGCAAAATCCAACTTGAACTTCACTCTGATGGATGCTGCTACCGCAACCACTGGAGCTCTTTGTCGAGACAAGGGCATCTAGAAGTGCCCTATGTAACCTAAATTTTCTATCAATTCGATGTGAATACTCGATTTACGTAGATTCCCATAAGTTGCTTTTCGTAGCATCGGCAATGAAAACCCGGATGTATCATTAAGATTGCCCATGAAAAACGTGTAACCGTACACAGATTCACCCCTTTCCTGGTACGGTCAACATGTTTACCCACACGTGATGTTGTCTATACCCGGTTGCTGACCATGTGTAATTATTCTTATGGTGCATCCATGCATCAGTGAAAATATGGGTAATTTTGTTCCCATAAGCATTCTTGCTTATGGGTGGCAGCTACTTATAGGTAGCAGGCAACGTCACGCTTGGGTTAACTTGTTGAAGGGCGCCTGGATGCCAGGTAAAGAGTAAATTTGGGTACGTCTACCATGGGTGATTCCAATGATGGCCCAGAGTGGGATAATGAGCATTAAGGGTGATCTATGAGTATTTGTTCTCTGGAGAAAATTGCGAAAGACAAAAAGATTAAGTCAGTAGCGAAGTCAAGCCCAAACAGTTCAGTAGATGAGTGGAGTTTTGTTCCAAGGTTGACGTTATTATAGCACTCTTATTGTCTCTCGGAGTGATATCAGTCAATTGAGAAAAGTCGGCGAGGAAAAAAACGGCACTTCCTCGGCGAATCCGCTTATTTTTGGTGTATTTCTTGCGAAAACATTTTTTTCAAAAGAAAAATGCTTGAGCAATAAGGCAGAGCCGGCTCAATTCTTCACCTGAGTGAACTATTCCAGGTTGCGTGTTATTTAAAAGGTGGATGAAGTCAATTTGTTCTGCATTTGTTGGCATTTCTCAGAAAGAATTTTTGATTTTCTAGATTTGGCTTGATTCGGACACTTCATTTTTGTTAGTGTTCATTCAAGCATCTTTTCTGACGACCAGACCAGGGATAGGCGTAACGAAAAATTTGATTCTCGTAAATCGTACATCGTAGAAAAATTGTGAGAAATGGCTGTAGATCGTAAATCGTAATCACGCAAATCCCTGGCCAGACCATTGGTTATTTCTCCTTGTACGAATTTCGTAGGGAATATCCCCAATTTCAGTACACATGTTGCAAGCCGGTTTTCAAGGAATTGCCACAAGTATGTTCAAATGCATCTTTATTTTTAATCCTATTGAAAAACCAGCGGTCCCTGGAGAGCCATAACTACTTCTAGTATTCCTCAAGTTCTCGGTAATATGTCACAGCTGAAATAACGCCATTGAGGTCCCATTAATAACCTTGCATGATCGTCCCACACCGTATTCGTGCTTCCGTTATTACCAGATTTTGTACCTATCAGAAGCGTTAAACCCAGAGATGTGGACAGATGAGGACATCAAATGTTTCGAAATGGCCTCTGATCCCAATTTTCGGGACGGGGTATGAACCAGTTTGCTTCAACAACCCAATGCGAATTACAAGGCTTTACATCTGAAATGGCGAGCTCATTAGTTCTACTGCTGCCAAGCAAATTCATCCTTTTTCAGTAACTTGGGTAACAACTTGGGTACCAATGGTCTGAGGATGAAACTGTTCACTTGTGACCAACTCGTTATGGATAATGTTCTCTTTCAAGAATAAGGTAACCTAAGTTGATGATTGGGACAAAAAAAACAAACAAAAATTCCCTTTAGACCTTCTCCAGCACTTCATATCACCACCCACAAACTACATTCGAGGATTTAAACGTCTAGCCAGCAATTCGTACCTTATCTCTCCGAGCGCTCCTTTTATCTCGCGGGCTCCACGTCGAAGCCCAAGGGAGATCCGAGCCATTAATCATCCTGACATTCTGTTCAAAACGCACGCGCGTCACCCTCCGTCGTAGACTTTTGCATGTTGACAGCGGGAAAGACGGTCAATTATGGGAGTGGGAACAAACATGCAACAAATACATAAAGAGTGCAATGCGATCCCGTTATGCGGGACCAGGAAACAGCGTCTTGGAAAACGGCATTGGGGGAAGAATTTCCCTCTATCTCTTAATTTTTTTTTTTGAAGACGAAGCGCAGCACTCAATCATTGCTTTCGTGAGCTTTTCAGCAGCGTTCGTTTCTAATTGGATGGCAAATTGGAAATGCTACTTAATTGGGCATCCTTGAGCGAAGTCGTTGCAGCAGCTGTATTCCGTCGCATTTCCCGAGTTAATGACCAAACAGCTACAAAATGGAAAAAAAAAACTCTATGCTTCGCTCCGTAAGTGATTGGAAAAGAAAGATGCTTAAGTGATTTAATATGCTTGTGTGGTAGGACATTATTGGTGTTTGGATTTTTGCTTGACTTCCCATCAATGAAGAGCTTCCATGAATCATTTCTATGCTAGTGGACAATTCAGGCTGAATGAAAGTTTACCGTTTCTTGTTTTCCAAGCACATAGGTCATTTTTATAGGCTTTTGTCAGCTTTTCTGGATTTTTTTTTCAAAAATGGCTATCTTTTCCAAAGGCTTTGCTTATTTTTATATGAACATAGGTTCTTTCATAACTTTTTTCGGGATTTCTTCCCTCAAAAACTGGCTATCAATTGAAAGCCCAGTGGTCTGTGATTACTCCCTTGTGAGTAGTTACATCAAGTAAATGCTATAGCCGAGATGGTGTGGGGGGGGGGGGAAGTGCTGTCTGTCTAGGATGAGTCAGCAAACCTGCTTGAAAATGATTCACAAAATAGGTGAAAGTTTCATGTTAGCTGATTCGCAATCCACTACTCTTATTATAATTTTTCAATACTTACTATTACGAATCGGCTTTCTGACTATTAGAATCGATGTCGGTTTTGTTAACATCGAATCGATCTTACAACTCGATTTTTAGAAATTCTTATTCCGTTCCTTGCACATCTCGGTAACTAAGATCTATTAAATAAATTAGATTTTTGGTGCTTCCGAGTAGTCAATTCAAATCCTTGTCCATTAAAACAACCACTTTTTAGGATCTATGACGTACCCCAACAGCCCAGAAACAAGCTAGAGGATGCTCTAATAGTTCTGTTTACGAGCTGTTTCGTTAAAAGCATTAGCGCTGATTGTGAGAGCATTTCCGTCCTGTGCTGTGAAAGACTTACTGTTCATGTCAAAATGATAGGAACAAGAGAAAATTCGATGTATACATGTATTACATAACTATGTAGGCCGGGGTAGGCGCCATACCATGCCGACCGTTCCGGCTCTACCATTCATGCACAGTGGGACAACCTCATTATACCGTGCTGCAGCAGATTTATCGCAATGCTGCCGAGCTTTTAGATTAATGGAGCCGTACCTCATGGCGACCATGATGACGAGGTTGCTTTCAACTCACTATTCTGAGACCGTTCTTACGTAGCACAATCATGAAAGATTCCTTACCATGGACGATCATAGCTATGTAAGAATGAAATTTGAACCAAACACTGGGCGTACGAGGATGGAAAAATAAACTCTCTCCTTGTGAGCTAATCACATCAAGACTCCGAAAATTTTAAGACAATCCAGAGATACTGTATCTACGGTGATGAACCGAAAAGAGTAACATCTTTAACGTTTTTGAATCAACATCGAAGAAGCGTTAGTGGCACTCGCTGAGGACTTATGCTATCGAGTATACGATTCAATTTGCATGCCGCAAAAAAAAGGTAGTGAAGCGCCTTGCACGACTCCAACTACTTCATCAAAGAAGAACTACGAAATCACACCCGACTTAATGAACATCAGAGAACTATCACCATTTCTCAGAAGAGAAACAACAAGAAGAGGAAGCAAAAGTTATGGGAAAATTCATGAACCAAAGAATGAGGTTAGGTGACACGTATAGCACAAAAAATGGCTCTGTGTAAGCTATTGAATGCCTAAATTCCCCTTAGTAGAGCACTCTAAAGAAAAAAGGCTCCATCCTCCTATCGCTAACACAGCTTTGTAGCGAGGTCTGCTGTCCTGCGTCTCCTATTCCATCCTTTCTTTTCGAATCGGCTGCATCCCTAGTGGTGACGTTCGCTTCTTCAAGTAGTGTCAATGAAAAATCTCCGTCACCGTGGATGGGTTACCTTTTTTTTAGTGACGAGGTAAGCTGAACGCGGACGACCCGACTCTGACACCAGGCTGTCACGACAGGCTGGTCAAAGAACATCTCTATCGTTGCAATATGTACTGCGACTCTAAAGAAGAAAAAGGACTAGGAAAATGACAGTACAACCTATCCCCCTTCCTGGTAAAAACGGTTTCTACTTTAGAATCATGGAAATATTATTGTCACAAGAATTCTTATATTCGGAGTTGGGTGTCGAATTCTGCTGTGAAGTAGAGAGCGCCCCTTCTTCACTTTCCATCTTTCGAGGCTTTGCTCATCTCGAGTTCATTTTTTTACCGAAATGTATCCAGGAATCATCGATCATCTCACAATAAAATGTACGGCGATTTTGCAGGATTTTTGATGCTTTGTTATAGCAAAAAGTAAACCACACGAATAAATGATTTATTAAAGGCATCAGTGAGTAATATGCAGCTGTCTCAGAGCTTAGAATAACCGTCACAATCGTTTCAATCGAAAAATATTAGGAAATAGCCATCCCACAAATTGTTCCATTCTGCGGCAACTTTTTTGACAAGAATGATTTCCAATGGAGATCTTGAATAACAGCGAAGCTTATCCTAGTGTCACTTTACGTTTCCACTTGGAACTGTCCTGTGAGCGACGGATGTGTGGGTGGCATGAATTCACGGACATTTTCTTCTTCAAACTCTTCGTTAGGGACTAGATAGTTGGTAAGAATAGAGACGACTTGAGAGTTCAAGAGCTGAAAACGCCGGATGCGTTCCACCATTCGAGTCAAACGCTGTAAAATAAAATTATGAATGAGAACTCAAGAAGAAGAACCTAAAAAGGATGAACATGACACTTACCACTCCGTTGACAGTATCATCCTTCCCGTCGAGTTTCTGTATTCGGTGCAGATGGTAGCAGAAATCGAGAACTTCAAATCGCCGCTGTTGCCCCAGCAAACAGATGATGGACATTCCAGCCCATTGCAGAGAGTCGCCGAAAAGTTCCCTGAACGTATTTCTCTATGCACTACATGGGCACATAGCAGTGGCGGACGCAGCCCCACCCCCCAAGAATGGGTCGTCAAATTTTGAAATTGCTTTACAAAACAGGCAAAAATCTTGTATTAGTTTATTTTTATCTGTTCATTTTTATTCTCATTTTTAATATAATTTTTTCTATTTATTTACTGTTATAATTAGCTTTTTTATTGAATTTATTTTCCGCCTGGGTCCCAAAATGGCGGAAATCCCACTTTTCTTCCCACGCACCCCCCACCCTCGTCCCGCCCACTTTCTGCGTCCACCAGTGGTACATAGTTCGAGATTTTCGTTCCTTGTCAAGTCGTTTTAGTCACAGGATCTGAAGACTGAGAACCCGAGAAGTACCGTCATATGCATCAGCAAAGCTCGTGCATTAAAGTCTAAGAACTAATAAAACTATATTGAATGATATAATTTTTGTGATTTTCTATGGGAAAACCAAGGTTAAAGAGTCCTTTAAATTTATCAGGTGACTTTACGTGGTTCGGTGGGGTTAACTATTACTTAAAGATTTACCTCTGTGTGACAATTAGTAAACACCATGAACAACGATATTTTGCTACATCCTTGCGAAAATTTTCTCCAAACTAGGGGAATTGCGATCTTATACAATTTGTCGTGTAGATTTCTTTACTCACTCGACTAGGCGCTCATCATCGCTTATACGCGGCTGACAAATGAAAAACTGGAGGGCGGACCATACGCGATGGAATTCGACGCATTCGTCGACCCACATCACACCGTTTGGAGGATATCCACCAGTCCAAAGCTAAAAGGGATAAGTGGAACACCATGTTACAAATTTTGTACAAAAAGCAAACACATAAGAAAACTATGAGCTGACGGACCGGATCGTCACCAATCATTTGGCGAATTC
The DNA here is from genome assembly GCA_000816745.1 of Ancylostoma duodenale. Taxonomy (NCBI): domain Eukaryota; kingdom Metazoa; phylum Nematoda; class Chromadorea; order Rhabditida; family Ancylostomatidae; genus Ancylostoma; species Ancylostoma duodenale. The sequence continues at coordinate 6,906 of KN730302.1, read as the reverse complement.
TTCTCAAGAACATGTCAAAGATGTTCAGCCCACAACAAAGGCGTTCCTTAGTCATAAGCTCAGCTTCACGAGATATAGCGATTTGCTTAAAAGTATTGCATTGGAATTTTATGCAGTATTTCCATTACTCTGAACTTACTCCACAGTATCGAAAAGCATTGCAATGTTCTCAATAAAAATAATAACGAGAGAAACAAGTGTGATCACCTTGTCATCACCGAACTTCTCGACAACATTCGTTAACTGAATCCTTGAATATTTTTCTTCGAGCTTCGCTAATTGTTTCTCTTGTTCCGCAACATCTATAAACATCCAGTAAGAAAAATTCCCAATCATGTTGTGAACAAATGACCGTGTTATTCTAGACCAATCTTGAATCAACAAAGAAAAAAACAACTAAAGAATGAAAAGAAAAAATGAAGGAGATACGAAACGAACTCTTAGCGGGTGGCTTTGGAATGACATTTGTGAATGCTGCAGCAGCAAGGAGATCTTGAACCTCCTCTTGTGCCATTCCCAGTTCCAGCTGTTGACAAAACAATATGATATTTCCCAACTCTCGAAGATCCTTAAATGAAATGAATAAACTGGGCTGAATAATAAAAGATAGAATAGACGAGGTTCATGTTCACATCTACTAAAACTCGAATGCAGTGATTTTTTTGCAATCATTTGTTACTGGTGTATGTTCTAAGACCGTAACATTAATTTAAACATTGAGCTACAGAGCAACAGCTCTAGTACCTCGAGCAATCGAGGCCAACATTTACCTGACAGAATTCTCCCTTCAGTTCGTTGTACTTGCCTACACCTTCAAGATGATGGAAGTAATACTGGAGGACTCCTGAAGTGCTAATGATGGGATCAAAGGGATCACACTCTTCACGTACTAAAGAAACGAAATCTGGGTTAAAAAAGCCCGAATCTAAAAAAAAAACCTGCAGAAGTTTTCCGTATGCAACGCCCACAAGAATATTCGCTCCTGAGCTGTGTGTTTATTAGCTAGGACTGCTATCGTATCACCCACAACACATGTGGAACTGTCACAAGGAATATTGCAGCTTGAACAACCCAGCCGATTTTGCTCTTCCGAGTCAACTATGTATAATGTTACAGAAGGCGGATGAGTTCCAGAACCAAAAATTACTACTTTCGTCTTCCTTTGAATAACACCGTACAGAGCACAATAAATAAACGCGCTTATTGTCCATCGCTAGCATGATCATTGGTTATCCGTTCAGCCATGAAAGGATCTACCAATGAGGAGCATATAATTTGAAGCCAATTTATAAACTTATTCACACAATAAACTTAATCTTACCTGGACTACCATAGTCGCTCCTTGGCAGTTTACATAGCTTAGGCATGACTGAGTATATTGCCCTTAGATGTCGTTTCAGCTTTTCGGATATCAATAAGCGCGCCATTTTCAGAAGCTCCTCAAGAATGACAGCAATACCTAAAAAAATTATAGCATAGCTCTATACGAGACCATCTCAAGGGAATTCCCTTTACCTTGGTACTGCAGTAGCCGAGCAATCGCTTTGAGGTGAGGAATTCCAATGAAACGAGCGTATGAATAGAAAATGTTTGCAAATGCAGCATTCAGGGATTTCGAACCCCACAGATAAACAAAGGACACCTGTGGTTTTCTTTCTCGAGCTGGAGTCTTTCGGAACACCTCCTGAAATCACCTTCAATTTCCCCCGGAGGACCATGCCGTAGCGAAATCAGTAGAAAAAAATATCAGCAGAAGAAAAAGAGGCGACCAACCTTCGCGCGTACAAATCGATGGGTAGATCCGTTGTAGATGAAATTAGGAACAAAATCATAGTTCAGTTCCCAAAACACGTGCAAAGTGATACGACCATGTGGTGCCGACACATTATGATTAGCCTATAAAATATGAAACTAGAGGGATGAACAATTAGGAAATGGTGATGCTAGAAAAAGAACCAGAGAAATGATTAGCAAAACACTGCTTATAAGTGGGAACATATTCTACGAAAGTTAACTACCTCAAGAAGAAGATCGTTGAAATCTGCTATGGAAAAGAGCCTCTCTCGCAATAACGAATGGCACAATCGGTTTGTCTCGATATTGAAGTCAAGCTCCTGAATGTCTTAGTTGCTTGTTCGAAAAAGCCAAGAGAAGGATGACAGATGTTTCCAACTCAGAACAAGGTACCTCTAATGAGGAAACCTAGAAGCGCTTCAACAACTTTAGCGAATATGAAAAAAAAACCACTGACCACAATACTTGAAAGCTCGGCGCTTTCAAACATCCAAATCGCGGTATCAAGTGCCTTTAGAAGAGCAATATTGATACGTTGAGATATAAGGCGATTGAGGTCGATGGAACGACCAAGCAGCTGTAACACGCAACTTTTTAAAAAAAGAAAAACTAGAACACTTACTCAAAACGCCACACCTGCACATGTCTCTGTCTCAGCACTCCATCAAAGCGACCAGCTGGTGGTGTTCGGATCGTTACCCCAGCTCGTTGGCAGTCAAGTTTGAAACGCTTATCTAGCATCATGCTCAAATAGAAATCTCATAGAAGTGGAATTCAAGGGATCATAAATAGAAGGAATATGTATAAACAAACCATGACGCGAGCTGTTTGAAATGCGTAAAAACCATATCAGAGAGCTTGTAGATGAACTGGTCGAAGCATAAGTTCACCTCCGCTTCAACCTAGGAGAAATTAAGCACTGACGGAGTTTGTAAATGATTTGAGTGAAAGTTTAAGCACGTACCTCATCAAAGAGGAAGCGCTTTCTGAAGTTGAATAGGCTGTAGTTCGCAGCATCATTGTACAAGTCCAGCTGATACAATGCTCCCTCGACCAAAGAAGAATCAGGGTTCGTCAAAATATGGTCAGTCAAAATCCATGGGATAGACATCTCAATGGGAAACTGGAAATCGTTGGGTTGAGTCGACTTTTGCACCAAGAGAAAATCTCAGGGAAATCACATCGGATGCTTAAGAGATGGAATCACTGTGAGAAAGGCAAGCAAATATGACAAATTGATAAAAAGCGTAGTACAAGAAACCAGCTGCACCTGTATTCGTGATCCCATTGTCATTTCCAGGTAGAACTCTCTGAACCAAAGTTGGCTGAGTTCAGCAGCTTCTGCTAGCGAATCCGAAAGTCGAAATAGAGCCGGCCAGTGGGTAGATTTCCTGCGTTAACAGAATCTATCATCTATGGTAACTCTATATCCATCAATATGTGCCACATAAGGTGGCCAAATTAGTTGATGTTTTCGTATTTGAGAGACAAATGGAAGAATGTGTGAATATACAAATAATTACAGAAAAATTACAGAATTACAGGCAGAAAAAGCAATTTAATATATATGCATGACCAAGGAAGTCTGACAAACAAGTTTGAGACAAAAATATTTTTTTGTATGGAAAGAACATGAAACGTGAATACCTTAGAAAGATGGAGATCCTCTCTATTGTTTTCGCATCGAGTTCTTTTCGCAACACCCTCTTTCCGCCGCTAGCTCGCTCCGATATCAACGACTCCAACTGGGTTCGTGCCATGTAGAGCTGCAAACAGATCATACAATCCTGATTTAACTCGAATCTCCCATGCAGAATACAATGCAAGTGAAAAATCGGCGTCTGATAAGATTCAGAATATGGCAAACCCTCTTAATTGAGAGCGAGGTGGACCGCATGTTCAAGATACCAGGCGTATCAACATATTCTACGGAACATGTAAGGGTCAATAGTTACTGAAGATCTTAAGTTCGAACATTTGTTTCATTTCTTACCTGGGTACTGCTTGGTGCAGGAGGAGAAGCTCTTCGGGCAATGCGCAGATCACTACTCGAACTAGTCGTAGACTCCTTCCCTTGCCGCTTTTTAGATTTTTCTACGGATGGTCGTGATTCCGCTGCTGCCGAATATGCGTCTATACATGTATCGCGGACCGATTGCAGGATGCTTGAACGATGCAGAAATTACTTCTATTTATCGAGCACGTTAATACTCCCTAAACACCGCAAAAAAAAATGATATATGTGTACCTTGCCAGAAGATCCTTTTTGCCTTTGACAGCTTTCTGGATTGGTTCGTTGAAAGCATGTTGTACGAAGCCTTGTAATTCCGTGTATATATGTCGTCTAAATAACGAGATAAGTAGGCACCTCAGCAGTGAACAAACTATACCAAAATATCAGTATGAATTATGCTTTTGTAAGCCGTACACGAGGTGATTAGTGAACCTTTTATTTCTGGCCGACTGACTTTTTGACTTGGAAACTGATATACCAAAATATCTAAAAAGCGAAAAAAAGCTTACCTTATTGCATTGGACAGGGAAGATTCTATCCGACCCAGTAGTGATTGCAACCCTTTTATCATGGAAATTGTCTGTATCAGAGCAGTTTTCTCAGCAGATGAGTAGTTGTACCTGGAAAAAGGCACACTTAGTTTGACTTCCAAAAAAAAAAACTGGTTTAAAATCGTACACATGATTGAAAACAGTGATTCCAACAAAGCTTAAATGTAGCCATACCTTGTAGCTCTCTCATATTCTTCGGCAGTCTCCGGGCAATCCTTGTTGTCTCTGCTGTTCGTGGGATGAAGAAGTTTCCAGCTTATGGTTTCCACTACGTCCGCTGTCCACTGGCATAGCAGCTGCATCCCGCTAAGCGCCAACGAGGTCAGCTCACGGTTCTCTGCATCCGAATTTAGGGAAACGCGATCACTAATAGCAACCTACAACAAAAATCTGATTGCCTCGGGAAATGAAAACAACTTGGAGCTGAAGGCAAGTGAAAAGAGTCCAAAAGCAGTCAATTATATGCATTCCTCATAAATCAGAAAGCAACATCTTGAAAAGTACACAAAAATTCAAACTGCAAAGTACTAGACTAACGTTGTTGTTCAACTTTGCAAGCTGCGTAACGTAGGATTCGTGATCAGCTCGCGTTATCTTCATCTTTTCAACTATGTTGACATGGCATTTGTCGCCTGTAATACAGTATAATTAGTAACAAGGGCACTGCATCTGAAGTAGCAAAAAATTAAAATTTGAAGTGGATGCTAGGAATTACCCTCTTTGTCACTCAGTGGCCATTTACTTGCTTCATAATACTGTGACCGTCTCACAAAAGAAAATGGCTGTATTTGCATGTCACCATAGAGTGGAACAACTTCTAGAGACTAAAGCATGGAAAATAAGAGGAGCAGAGCAGGATACGTGAAATGAAATATTAGCAGAAGAAAAAAGATGAAAAAACGAAGAAAAAGATAAATATAAAGAAAACTAGTATAGAAACATAGTTTCAAACCGAAGAAGAACACCTATTGAACAAAATTAAATGCAAATCTACTTTGAAAATCTTATCCAGGCGGCTGATGCTCAAACGCTTTTTCTGATCCATTTTCGCTACATTTGCAGCATCTCCATCCATGAGAAACAGAGAGAAAGCAATCACCTAAGAGTCACCATTCACTTTACTGAAGGATGAAACCATACTGCATATTGTAAATGAAGATCACCTTTACAAACATATGCCTTTCTGATGGTGTAAGATACAGATGATTCTCAAACATATGGGCGCAGATGTTTATGACATCAGCGAGAAGCTCCTCATAGGCTTCAATCTATAAACTAATTCATTCTTGGTAACCCAGACTCTAGAAAAAATGGAAGAATGAACGAAAACGACGTACCTTCACCATTCTAGCTCTCAAATCATCCTTGATTTTGTTTTGGGTAGCCAAAAACATACTCAAGTTTTGCATATCATGAATAGTTTGGGTGTCGGACATGACTTGGAGGAATTGTGCGGATCTGAACACGAGCCACGTTAATAAAATTCGTTTGGAGTTTCCAGATTTAAAAGGCTGTGAAACTTTAGAAAGTAATCACCTTCGAAATGTGGAGAAGTCATTCTTTATAGATGCTTTCATATTTTTCAGCTCATCCAAAACTGCAAACATGTTCAAGAAGCGTCCCAAGGTCAAGAGATACGCTTCAGAGACGAAATCCTAGAAGTCGAAATCTATGTATATTGTTAAAAGACCAGCCTAACCTATACACACACACACCTTCCTTTTTTCCGTATGACAGAGTCGCCGAACTTCCTCGCAGAACCGTGAAATGGCATCATTCTTAAATAAAAAAGTAACGATGGAAAAATGCCAGAACGTTCTCGCGAAAACTTTTCTTTTTACCAACCGTGAAGAGCATAAACTGTTGCAGTTTGTCAACCTCAGGCCTCAACACCTCCACCACTTTCATATTAATTTCGACACGGTTTGGCTGGTCATTCGACTTGACCTAAATAAGAGGAGAGTATAAAAAGTAAATTGTGTGGCACTACATTCAAATCTAGACCGTAGGTACGGCGCGAGAGCAGCATCTCCATGTATAAAGATTGGCCGCATGTTGCAACCCTTCGGTTAACAGGTCATTCTGAAAGAAAGAAGAGAAACTTGAAATAAAAAAGAGCGATTTCTGATAGAGTACCGGTTCCTATTCAGCATACATATGATTTTCATGTGTAAAGAGCAACAGTAGCAGAAGCAGTAAGAGCAAATGAGCTTGCGCCCTTCTAGGTAAAAGTGCGTCTGCTCCACTTTTTTTACGTTTAGATACCATACCCATTCAAGTAAACTTGGCGCACTATTCCACATTAGGGGCCCCAAAATTTTCAGAAAATTTTTTCCACCGAAACTTCGTATATTGGGGTTATTTAAGGTGCTGAACACGAATATCGTATTAATTTCGTACCGTAACCCCATTTCTGTACGGTTAGGGTAGGGTTACCCAAGATATGGTACTTCATGGAATTCGCTCAAACTTTTCGCAGTGGGGTTATTCGAGCAGCTGAACACGATTATCAACATTATTTTGAGTGATACCTTAGTTTTCTACTCA
>KN730299.1:2792-14565 GCA_000816745.1 Ancylostoma duodenale | reverse complement strand
CCTGGAGTAAGACGAAAGCTTGGCTCACTTTAGTAAGTGAATACGTACAATAACGCCATGCTTACAGAAAGGGTGCACAAGACCAGAAGTTAAAAATGAAAAATAAAATATCAATATTGCTGTGTACTATTGCTATGAGCAGACGAAAGTTGGAGCGTTGGTCACTTTAGAGTTACTTACTGTCCTTTTTGCAAAACATCTTCAGATGAAAAGAGATTGGAGAAGGAAAAGGTGGTAATAGGACGTTTTTTCCCGTGTAAATGTAGTTTTCCCACGATGCGAGCGCTATCAAATCTGAACATGAGCCTCATTCCAGGCCAAATGCTAAAAGTTGTATTGAAGTATAAATCTCATACACTTGTAATCTGTTTTCGAGAGTCCACCAGCAACACTGATGACAAAATTAATACCAGGAATATAGTGGAGACGGTGTAATGCCCATGTGTGCTGAACTCAGATGCTAAACGCTGTTATGAACCTCAGAGAGGACTGAAATTTGTTCAAGTGCTATGTGAAAAAAACAGAGTTCAACAAAGGTTAAAGGGACATGGCAATTTTATGCCTGAATTCTCCTTTTCACCCTTAAAAGGAAACATGGACTTCAATGCTGAAAAAGTGGCAATACTAAACCTTGAGTTCCGGTTCCATATGTAATTTTCGGTCTGGGTCATATTCTGGCCAACATGCGAAGATCTCACAGAAGAAGAATCAAGCATGGAAGCTCTACCTGCTACTGCTGAATTTCGTGACTAGTTCTCGAATTTTTACCCATGTCCGTTGATGAAATTGTGGTCGACAGAATGCTTAGCGAGAGCTACTGCAACTCAGAGTGCGAGGGAAACCTTGGTTATTAGAGGAGGGAAAAATGCCCAATCCCGAAGAGATTGGAGGTAGAAATTGAAAAAGGAGGAATATATAAAAACGCATCGTTTGCTATTTCTTCGCATGCTTTTTTCACTTCGCAGCATTGATTAGCCTTGTTACTGTTAATTTCGAACTTCCGCCGCTCGGCTTTAAATTCACCTCCATCATGCTAAGTTTTCAATATGCTAAGTTTTCAAAGTTTTCAGAATGAGCAAAATTTCTAACGGTAGAGCTCCACACAGAGCTCCACACCAGGGCGCAGCACTAGGTGGTCATTGACCACCAGGACTTAGTAGCGTCTTGCAGATTCAGAGGGCTTAGCACCAATGTCTGGGGCGTAGCCAACCGCTAACCGTCTATTGATGTTAGACACAAGCAGATTTCAGAAAGGCACGTCTGGAGAATCATCAAAATCGTGGCTGAACGTAAATGTCGTTCAATTATTTACTCCATCCCTACCCTGCACTCTGGCGCGTTCCAGTGATAATCAGGTGTTGCTCAACCTGTAGGAGACGTATCATGCTGAAATTTTGACTGTGGATGCGTACTATACCAACAAGTATCCTTCCAAAGTAGCATCCTTCGTTTTTGAGAAACCGTCTTCGTTTTTGAAAAAAAAAGAACCGTCATTATTGGTCAAAAAATGGTCAAAAACCACTTTTTGACCATTAATGACGGTTTTTCTCAAAAACGAAGGATGCCACTTTGGGGGAGAGTTGATACCACCTAGGCGCATTCTCCTTGGAGTTGACACCACATCGGAACACTTCTTCAAACTAGAGAAATTTCCTGGAAAAGTTCCGGGTTCGAGAAAGAAAACGCGCTCCAGCGACAATTTCTTGTACCTGACAGGTCCTATAACAAGTTTCAACGAGTTCTGCCGGGATCAACAGTTCCGTACTGATTGTGAGATCGGGTTTTCGAGGATTTCAACTTGAATTTGAGATGGTTTAGACTGCTTTGCTAAATGGTGCGCACTTCTTGCTGAAACACCATTTGTCGTCCTCATTAACGGCTATTTAAGTCACTTTTTTTAGTGCTACCTTCTTTTCCTGAGAGAACTCTAGTATGTAGGTACTTAGTAGCCCATTTCGGAATCCGACTGGACTTAGTACTCCCCAACCGACAATGACCACCTAGTGCTGTGCCCTGCTCCACACGCATATATGTATAGTATCCTGTTGGGCAGAGTATTACATGGGTACAATATTACATACTACACCAGCGAGCACGCAGTGCAGTGCTACCGCAAGCGGCATACTGTTTAGGTAGAGACCCGTGCCGAAAAGTTTCTGTGCAGATGGAATGAGATACCAGGGTTTTTCGCTGATCTTCGCTAATCCTTCTGGGTTAAGTGAGTTTATAACGATGAGGAACCAGATTCTTATTCTTGCTTTTAGCACTGCTTGTGTTGAATGAGAACGTGACCGGTAAATTTCTACTTCCTGTGCTTGGGATAGAAAAGTAGGAGGTAAGCCTGTTTCACCTCTTATCCGTAGACAGGCATTAGTCTAGAATTGTTCCTTCCAAACCATTCCCGAGTTCGCAACTGGGACTGCAGTAGACTTCTGATTTCTGTTCAGTATATGTTTCGGTATAGTCCTTTTTTGATACATGATAATCGAGGAGGATTCCCCCTTCTTTTTTCAATGTATTCGACGTTGCGTGGTCTATGCAATGAGACCAAAGACCAGTGGTCTCCGAAGAGAACATACTTTTACAGTGTAGTCTTCGAGATGTCTTTTTTGTCTCAAGGTGAAATCATCTTGACACTTCCATTTAACTCAGTATCTTTTATTCGTTCATATATTTATAAGTATTTGTTTCCTTGTCTATTGTTCCTTTACTCACTTGTTATCCATTTCTTTGTTTACCTGTTCATTTATTTCAAGACGCGAACCGAAGTCACAAGTAAATATGGGCATATCACCTTTACAACCAAAGTCTATGTACTAGTCTAAACCAAATCAAACGAAACTAAGCCACACATAAATCCAGAAAGACATATAAGTACTCGCATATTCAAAGAGCCGTAACGAGTTTTCTTAAGGTTCATGGAGTCAGCACGCGAAATGCTCTTTTCACTTCCAATATATCACACTGAGCTTCTTTGAAACTCTATGAGCGAACAACTCCGACCAAGCCTGCGATTTCGGAACTGAAATAAGAAGCACGAGTTTGTTTGCTGTCCTAATCCCCCTCATACGAAGCGGAGTTGTATTAGGTTGTCGCGAAAGTTTCCCGCAACTTCAAGCCTTCTTTTTTGAATCCACTTTTTTCAATACAGCTAACAGTTACGCTATATATGTGCCACTATTATTGACAAGAACTCCTGCGGTAACAGAAGGCTTTGTTGGCAGCAGCTTTCAATGAGTGGTTCTTTCGCAATTCTACCAAACATTGAGCATTGCCTTCTGATGAGGTAGTTCTCGTTTTGGCGATGGAGTCCATGGTCATCGGCGTCCGAGCCACCCACATTTCCTCATGTGATTCACATGAGGAGCCCATCCCTCATCACTAGTAACCAAGATAGGGAAGCGAGCGCAATCTTCTGTCAAAAGCTGAAAAGCGCGCACCCAGCGCATTTGAAGCTGGTAGCGACTCAGATCATGATGAACACATGAGCCACATTTTCTTTTTCTTCGAAGAAATGGAAATGGAGGGCTATTGTACCGTGATAGCCCTGAGCTTCCTTTACCAGGTCGCGGGTATCGCGCCATGAATTATCTTCAATCAGCTGCACGAGGCGCTCGTGATTCACTTCACGTCATCGGCCGGATCGTGGTCTGTCTTAAGCCCAAACTGCCGTCTCTTAACATGTGGAACCAATTCTTCAATCTGTACTGAAAGATAGAGAGGAGGTCTCTCATATGACTTGTGTTTTGTGGAGCATCGCTTTCGTTGCTGTGTTTTCTGAGCTCGCAAAGCTGGAACAGCAAAACATGCTTGTAGTCAATGACGAATTTTTCAGTCATAATCGGAACAGAATGGCAGGACAAATTAGGTATAGTAGGCTACTGACTGACCTTTATATATGTTTTAAATAGAAAGTTCCGGAACAAACCCGAAAAAATTAGCCCTGTAATTTGGGAAGGCACACATTATTCGAATAATTATTATTGTTAGCCTGGAAAAAAGTAGACGGACTAGAGTGCTGAATAGTACGTGCTCAGAAAAGGTCAACCTATTGAAATAAATCATAGTAATATGTTTTTTTAGGAAGTGACGAAATGGATCCTTTGACAATAGTGCGACTGAATGCATGCAAACTCGTTTGGATCGCATCCAATCCCTGGAGTCGATGTTCATTTGATGTTTTCTCAATTTCATTCGCGCTTCTGTTTATCTCGAATAGGAGCATTTACTTGCTAATAATTCCGAAAGTTATTTCAAGTTTAGTTTCCGAATGTTTCTCTGTACTATCTATACTTCACTAATAAAAGTACCGTTTGAGTAGGACGACTTGGCGGAGTAGGTGCAACTCAACATGGGACGAACCCCAGCTAATTCATTGCATTTTGCTACCAGTTTTTGTGCCCACAGCTACATTTTTCTTGTGCTGACTCATTTGGCCGTTCGTTGCTCCTCGAATCATCAGCTGATGCGTCAACAGCAATTTTCTCGAACAGAGTATTCAACAGCCGAGCTAACACAGTTCCACAGTTTCCTGGCATTACATCCACAAGACCTGCTTTTTAACGGCTTACTGCATAAAACAAATAATTTTGAAGGGATAATAACAAGACTCAGAATCTTTGTGGACTTTTTCATACTCTGTGCACCGCCAGTGATTCGAGGTCCACAGGCGAAGAGCACGGGACCGACGCGTCCTGAAAAATTGTGAAGGATCGCGGATCAGGCAGCACGATGTGTAACTCGCAGCGATCGAAGAATCACATGTTCTTCGCCTATCGATTCGAATGCGTTGCTCATTCAATACCGGTGGTGCTTTTCAAACGGTCGGCTGGTGTTGACCAGTTCCGAACTCTTGTGGTAGGTCCTTGGTCGCAAACGTTGTTTTCGTGTCACTTCTGACTCCGATAATTGCGTAGTTCGTTTTCTTCCCCTCTCACCATGAGCACGTCTATTTTTTTGACATTCACAACCTAAACGCTTAAAAACACAACTATAAATTAGACTAATGTTAGAGTTTTGCACTAGATTTGATTTTTGTTTTGTTTTCACAGTGAATTTGAATTTACTTGTTATGCTACCGCTAGTAGCGTTCTACTCATCGAGCGACCTCATCAACCCCTCAACTTGACATCATTGAACTTGCGATGAATTTGTTTAAAAAGAAAGCCTTAACGGTAGAATTACGATTTTTTACCTCTGATTGAAGTCGATTAGCGTGAACGCCGTTGCTAGAGCATAATAACAATAGGTAGAACACAGAAAATTGCCACCAACCTGCGACGGTATAGCCGTGGACGCTAATGTCAGTGAGGACTTATTGGTGTCCACTCGCTCCAGCTTACGCAGGCTCGGCCACATACACATACGCGTCTGACATCCGCGTGGCGGGTCCCACGGACACCAGTGGCCGCGTCCTTGGAAAACTATGTCCCATTTTCGTTGACTTCTCGCGCATTTTTCGCCATTTCAGCATTAGATATGAGTTCTACGCACGTTCCTTAAAACACCGGAATATGGCGGCATATTTTCGACATAAAAACTTCAATGAGGGCTGCCTTTAAAGAATTCTCTCAGAAGCTATTCACTTCTAGAACTACGTGCAGTCGAAATTTTCGGAAAAAAATGAAGATTATTTTCATTTTATTTCTTGTATTAAATAGTGGAAGTGATGAAGTGTTTTTCAGCTAAAATAGGTTTCCATAGCAAACTCACAATCGTAAAATAGCTGGGATCCAGAGATTTCAGAAAGGATTCAGGAATTCAAGAAAGGGAAACTGAAAAAAGAAAAGCAGCTAGTAGCAGCGGAGAAGTACTAAGAAATAAGCCAGCAAACGTTGTACAATAATTTATGGTCCTCTGTGGAGTTTGCGTCCACCAACCATAGTTTTCCATCTTCACTGGTCTTCGATATAGCAATCTATGGTCCTATAGGTGGATAGTTTACGTAGCCATGAGTGTCATGCGGGAGCTACTCAATCCACAGGATTCTCTTCTTGTATACCAACCATGTCGCCTGTTCCTGTGTTCTCGATGATTACTGTTTTAAACATAGATCGCATGGGGTCAGAGATTCATGTATAACACAGAGATGCACCAAAAGCCTTCTCCGACTCTGGATGGAAGTTACTAAATGCGTGCTGTGTAGCAAGAAGAATTCACCAAGCTGATCACTGCATCTATCATCCTTTAATATGAAAATAAGTGTGTAATTACGCCTGTGATCTCGTCCTTTTCTTCGCTGCAGCAACATGATGATTAAACAATTCTTCTGACGCTAAGTAAATTATTACCAAGAAGTTCCTTGCAGGGTGGAGTCCCTCTCCATATCAGCTGGGTCACGATGGCAAAAACGTCCGAGATCTCCATCCCCTCGTGGTGGCTTGCTGCAACGGTTCTGTTCTGCATCGTATTTTCTGCCGATTGCCATTCGATCAGGAGTAAATACCCGCGAGAGCGGTCGCCAGGTGAGTTTTCACGATTCCTGTTACCTCACCTCCAGTCACCAGCAGGGAATGTACTTGCAGAGATTGCTTCCACCGATTCCGTCAAGTTCTCTCCCCTTTGCGCCTCATGCACAGCTGCGATGTCCGCGTTAAGGTGAGATGTTTACCCTCCAGTTCTCTTCATTCTCCCGAACAGTGAAAATGTGAATACTAGAGCTTGATCGAATCAAATTCGCATATCTGTTCGAATGTTCGAAGATTCGCGTATTCGAAAACTCGAGGGTTGCGGAAAATTCGAGAATTCAGATATTCGGAGGTTCGATAGTTTCGTAATATTTGAAAAGTTCGGATGTTCGAAAACTCGAAAGTTAATACTCGAAGATTCGAAGGCCCAGAATTATTCAAAATTCGACCTATCCCCAATATATTATATACTACGTATACTAGTAGCACAGGCTTCTAATCATAAGAAACTAATTGTGAGAAATTTGATGAAGCCGCAGATATCATAAAAACTCGTCCCCTCAATACGTGTAGTTTTTGTCTCTTCTCTTTAGGAAACATTTCTCATTCTCCACCCACGTAATATACAGGGGGGGGGGGGCATACGTTATTGTACAACGTTTGCTCATTTACTTCTCTACCAGCAACACATGAACTATCCTGCTCTTTCCGCCACCGAATAGAGCTGGGTTCAAAGTATCTTACAGTCAAAACCCGTTTCTCCGGGAGGGTTTTGCTCTGGAGCAGTTGGACTTAGAACAGATTTTTGAAAAAAGCGGATTGAAGTGGAAATTTTTTACGAAAAATCCATCAAATCTCCGAAGTGGGTTTTACTGCTTGGATGAGTCTTGAAGAGCAGAGAGTGCTCTTTCTAAAAATATCCAGGGTTTCCGATAAAGATGGTATGTAAGAGATGTCAGCGAGAAGAACCACGGGTACCCCATGCTCCCAGTGAAGGCCAAATTCCACCAATTCTGCTTTTGAGGAATTTTCTCACTAAAGGACAAAACAATAACCGAAGTGTGGATATGATTTGAAAACTAGAATAAAAATGCTACAAAATGGCTATGCACTCCCATCAATAGGCTCAGATATGGGACAACTGTGTCTCTCGGAATTTCAGGCTTGGTTTTCTCATCCAAGCAAGTTCTGGAACAGCCTCGTCCTGAGCTTTTATCAACACAGATCTTGAGTGGATTTTGCACATTCCGTTAAGAACACTCGATCATTTTTTATCCGACCTGAAAACGTTGTCAGAAACTGTTTTTGTGGCTGTTTTGCTCGGAAAAGAAACTGTTTTTGTGGCTGTTTTGCTCGGAAACTGCAGGCAGAGTCACTGCATTTTGCGGCACCGAAAGTCTGCACCGAAAGTTTCCTATGAATTTTTTTCGTTATCTTGGAAGTATGCAGGAAGTGTTTGTGATAGAAAGATAGAGCAAATCAAGCTCTATTATATAGTGCCTAACACGGCAAAAAGCGTTTCACTAATACGGAGAAATAAGCCAGCAAACATTGTACAATAACTTATGCCCCCCCCCCCCTGTATAGCTAAAAGACTTGTTCACCAAATGAAATAGCCAAATGAAATGTTATCCCAATAAATATTCGAGAATTCAGTGGTTTGGAAACATTCCAAAACTCGAGTATCAGGAAATTCTGTGGTGTTGAAAAAAATGTTCTGAAATATGGAACGCTCGTGAATGTCTTGGTGGCAAAATGTTGTGACTGTAGCTTAAATTTGTATCCCACAGAAGAGCTGATTAAGCTCTGGTTTGATGTGTCATATTTCTCGCCTCCGAAGTCCGATACACATGTACATGTATTGCGACTGCAACTCATGTAGTGCGCTCTCATTTTTAGACGACCAATTCTAAAGAACGTAGAATCTACTCCTCTGATGCTTGGATTGGTTGAATCTAAACAAAATTCAGTGAAAAGATGAGTCTCATTATAGCCTTCCCCAGCAGAAATCTAGCAGAAACAGCTTTTGTACGGAATTACCCTGTACGAAAACCAAAGTAAGGTACTTCTGCAAATATTTTCCTCTCTTGCGTGGGAGAATATTGCAAGAAGAATTACAAGAGCAGTGTAACTTGTAGCCTATGGCGACAAAACGCTAGAACTATGCGATAGCATGGCAAGAAAAGAGAAATTTTTCGAGAGCAATCCGCTCACTCTCCCCAATTTCTCAGAATATTCTGTATCCCGAAGTATTGTACACGTAGAGAATTGAAGCTGTTCCTCACTTTATTGCTTAGTTGTACTTAACTGCTTCTTCACAGTTTGGTTGTGAAATGGGACAAGACGGAGCCGGTCATTCTGGAATTTGCCACCATCATTTGTAAACTCGTTGCGAAGCAAAGTTGGGTCGTCTGCGACGGGATTTCCGGGCAGTTTCGGGTAATGACCATTGAACACCTACGCTATCATCACCTTCCCGTATTTCTGTAGTTCAGGACGAATTCTTCTATGTGTTCCGGCGCTTGTCAGATGAAAGCCCTTCGAAAATCTGCGGCTTGTTGCTGAATGAGTGTGCAGATCCTGACGACGTGACGCAATCCGGATGGATGGTTGAACTCCCACCCAGGCCGAGCGCCATGATGAAGAAGAGAATTGAGAGGAGGAGATCCAAACGTAGATACTTTCAACCGAGCATTTTTTGTCTGACCTCAATCGCTCGTTCGCACTTCAGACAGACACTCAAAAAATGGTCGGAATCGAAACCTGAGAGTCCTGCAGCTCACAGATCTCCATGTGGACTTTGACTACAGGCCCGGATCGGAGGCTGACTGCGATCTACCGGTTTGCTGCAGAGAGGAAATTCGTAAGTTACTCAATTACCATTGATCGTTGGACTACATGATTCTCTGCCATATCTACATACAGGCGGTAATTGTTAGATAGAAAAACGAAAAAAAACACGCAAATCCGCATTTTTTCGTTTTTTTTTTCTTCATAACTCAATTCGTTTCGCTCCTTAACAGAAGTTATGCCCACTAATCGACTTGTGGGGAAGAGATTTACAAGATGAGCTTAACATCATTTTCAAATTTTCAGCGTCTACTTTCCAGAGTACCTGCGGGTACGAATCAGCGAGCGAGACTTCGCGACAATTGTAACCTAAGGATATGTGCTACTTGACGTGCAGATTATGCCAGCAACGTATCGTAACACTTATATTTTCGTAATCTAGAGCTTACAACGAGCACTTTGGTATCCCATTCAGCTACATTTCCTGTACTTTCAAAGTTGCCAAAATTTTTGAAAGGAGCTGTTTTCAGCAGTTAGAAACGCATTGCCTACCTAGCTAAAGAAATTCCCTCCGGAAAATCTGCGAATGAGCTGTGAGTTTTAGGCGTGAGCCATTAGAGTGATACACTACTAGAGTAGACGCAACTAGTGTTTCTTGACACCTAAAAAGGCTACTTTGCGATATCGCATTTATTTGGTGATCTGTTCCAATCTTCACGTGTATTGCAATGGCCCCGGAATGGAGTGCGGTCGTTGCCACTGAAGTGCAATATGGTACGCTTTCTATCCTTCAACATCAGTAGGCGAAATTTGCTACGAACTCTTGCTGAAGCCAAATTTGAGGTGTCCAACATTGGAAATTTTCAACGAGTGCTTGATATTTCCATTGGATCGTGATTTCATCGTGATTTCTATAGTTTCTGGAACCAGCCAACAAAACACACCATTAGATTCGTTTCCGAATGATCTATCGAATAATGCCAGTTTCGATAAAATTCATGATACTCAAATTTTTGGCCCTTAGCCCCGCCCACATCCATGCAGGCTATTTTTGCAGCTTAGGAATTATCCGCTGAGCATCCTATGCCAACGAAAAGCGCCCCCCCCCCCCAC
Organism: Ancylostoma duodenale; assembly: GCA_000816745.1. Lineage (NCBI taxonomy): Eukaryota > Metazoa > Nematoda > Chromadorea > Rhabditida > Ancylostomatidae > Ancylostoma > Ancylostoma duodenale. The sequence goes on along the minus strand of KN730299.1, from coordinate 4,255 downwards.
TCAGTAATCTTACGCCACATGGACCTCCACTGCATTTTGAATAAGAGTTAGAAGAGATGAGATCAAGCTATCTAGAGACGAAGAAACGGACTTTCTTCCTTTCAAATTTCCACTGAGTTATTCCGCATGAATCTGATGTCTTATCCGGAACGTTGCTTTGCAATAAAACCTTGTCATTTACTGCAATGTTTATCGGGTGCCTGACTGATGAAAGGGCAAGTATACAACCTTCCATTTCAACCGCTTGCATTCATGGTCCTCCGCCTCGGCCCATGAAAAAATTGGGTATCTTTCGTGGTTTCCTAAACGAATTTCGGGCGTAAAAATGCGACATTTTTCTTGAAGATTTACGAATTAACCACACGATTCCATCAAAGAAAAGGAGTCTTATCAGTGCATCTAATTTTTCATCAGTATACATAGGTTGTTCGGATTTTTGTCACTGGCCACGCCTGCATCCATCGCGGACTATTACCGCGGGGCGTTCGCATGCTCCGCTTGACATCCAGTGCCACCGCGGCGCTATTACCTGTGGCGACATTGGTGCCACATTGATCTCATGCAGTGGAAACAAAAATGTAACAACTGCATGAAATAGCAGGAACAATTTCTGAATTAAATGTTCAAAATATTGTACAGTGTCAAATAGGGGGCGTAAGTATGAGAATTCGGCTAGCTGAGAACCGGGGCGGTATTAATCAATCACTATAAAATATTAATGGACGTGGAAATCAACAACTATGTTATTTTATGTAATTGTTGCATCTCCCTTTCGATTTAATGAGCTTAATACGGCGCCAATGACGGCACAGGGAATCGCGTAGAGGTGGCGCTTTTTGTCCCTAACATTCCCCTCAAATTCTGTTCAACCGTATTTTTTGAAGTTACCCCCCTCGATTCTCATTCAAAATGCGGTAGAGGTCCACGTGGCGCGATTACTAGAGGGGGCGCCTCTCGTTGGCATAGGATGCCCAGCGGAGAATTCCTAGGCCGCGAAGATGGCCTGCATGGATGTGGGCGGGACTTAGGGCCGAAAATTTGAGTATCATGAACTGCCATAAGGTTGGTGTAACTTCGGATGGAAAATTCGAATATCATGGATTTTTTTCAAAAATAGCATCATTCGAAAGATCCTGTCGGAGCGAATAGAGGGATATATTTGAAATTTGTTGGCTGGTCCTGTAAGCTGCGAAAATCAGGATTCGATGGAAATATAAACAACATGTGGAAAATTTCTAAAGTTGGACGCCTCAGATTTTGCATCAATCGGTGTGAGCTGAAAATTTTGCCAGCTGCAGCTAATGGAGAGGAATGACACCACAAGGTCCTTCGGCGGTAGATACTGTACTTCATTCTGCGTCCGCTGCGGTCCACATGAACCGGGTGTAGGCCCTTCTGGTCCCACCGTAACCGCACCGTAATTAACGAGCTAGAACGACCACGCCCTCGTTGCGTGTGACATC
>KN730298.1:5389-15823 GCA_000816745.1 Ancylostoma duodenale | reverse complement strand
GAAACTAAATGGAAGTGTTCTCTTAATTGTACCAATTGTTTTCAATTGGTATTTTTTGCAAAAATTTATTTTGAAAAAATTCAGCACATGGAAAGACATCGCTCAAAACAAAGCACACACTTTTCTTGGAATAATTCAACAATACAAATGAACAGTAATTTAACCATGAATGGATTTGAACTTCTCACTAATTAACGCATTTATCAACTACAAAATTATTAATTCAAAATACTCGCAACTGTCACCAATAGTAAACTGTTCACAAGTTGAGTTTTGATTTCAGGAGCCGGTATGAACGCTCAACATTCTGCAGCCTTCGATCCAAATGTGCCTGAAGATAGTCCAGAGGTGCGATAAGGTTCTTGTCATGGACCCAGTCGACGTCCTCTGAACGCAACGAGTGATGGCGAAATATGTAGGTAATCCAGTGAATTCCCTTACCTCTGGGACACTGCGATCGTTTCAGTGGTACTTGTAGCGTTTCGAACCACGGGTAAAATTCTTCACCGGAAAGTTTCCTGGAACAGCCTCACAGAAATAGGGTAAAATGTGGAGGAAACTTACAATTATGATTATTCTAAGGCTTACCCTATATCTTCTTCTTTGTAAGACAACTTGTAAATCTCTTTCCATGCATGGAACATGAAATCTATCTCAGGATTCCAGTGGCTGTTAGCTAGCCAAGCGTCCCGACACCATCCTTTACCCTTCAATGCGTTATGATTTCTTCACCGTAAGAACGTGAATAAAAAAAGAGGAATGATGAAATAGAAGTTGCAAAAAGATCCAAGAAAAAGATCCAGGTGAAAATGCTATCTGACACACCTCCTTCAAAACCAGCACAGTATTAGGACCTGCCGTATTGAGTGCCTCTCGACAGCACAATGTAAATTTATTGAGATCATCATAATTCTTGGATCGATTCCAGAGATCTAAGCATTTGTCGTATAGTCTCGACTGTGACGCAAGTTCGTGCATCATCCACACCTGAACCTCTTCAAGTTAGCTAGATGTGACGTCGGATTCCCAAAAGTCTGCGAAAAATTACATGTAGCGCCCCTTGGTCTTTGCCGTGGAAGCTTGGGGGAAGTTTGTCTTCGAGTTCAGCCCAACCCTGGAGGAAAATGCGGGCACCCTCACTGTTCTTCGCCAAGTATGTTCCTGAAAAAAAATTAACGATTTCAGCTCGGCTACGGCGGAAAACTATGACAGGATTCTTTTCTAGGATCAGCATTAATCCCTTTGGAAGGTGCTTCCTAAGTTAAGCATTGCTCCGATTAATTTAAAATTTCACAGCTGAATACAAAATCCTCACTACACCGATCTCAGAAGCCTCCCAGCATGTTGTTTGATCTGTCTGATCGTATGTGAAACTTGCTCGACCCAAAGCTTGTTTACAACTTGCTTTCGCCCTTCCTTGCGCACAAGTTGTCGGCCCAAAACTTGTCGACAACTTGCTGGGCAGTCAGTCATTGTCCACTAGCTCTCCGTTGAACTTGAACTATTGAAAGGTTCACGCCTATCACTTCGAAATCATAAGTGCCTCTCAAATTGTCCCTTCTTGCAACCTTTCAAATCCCCGATTTGCAAGTTGTTGGTAAGCTTTTGGCCCACAACTTGTTGACAAAAAAGACGGGAACAAGTTGTCAACAAGCTTTGAGTCGAGCAAATTTCACATGCGATCAGGCAACTTATTCTGGGAATTCTGAGTTGTTAGAAAAAGTGTTGGGAGAACCTCTGTAGGAAACTCCCATGGTACAGGCCCGCAGGCCGCGCTACACCACAGGATCGATCGGAAATAAGAGCGGCGATATTAATGAAGTGTGCGGACGCGCAGATAATCAGAGTGACAAGACGCAGATAGTGCGACGCGGCCGACGGGTCCAGACCACTGATGTCTGCTATACCTGCTGTGATTTCAAAATTGAAGAAACGTTCATAGAAGATTATATCCTTGTCCCAATTGATAAATTCTTCAATGCGTCTGCAAGACTCATGTGAATTTATTTTCGGTTTAGAAACAAGTACGTACATATTTGCTCGTCACCTACCTTTTTTCGTTAACAACTCCTATATCTGCATCAATCATCAGTATCCAGTCAATGCCGAGTGAACTAAGGAGCGTCGCAACGATGCAATGACGTTGAAACACGACCTGATGGTTAGTCTTTTTTTCTCATAACTAATCTGTAGTGGCACATGTTGAATCGCCTCAGTTTCGTCAAGGAGACTGATACAGACAGGAATTGTTAAAAGGCACGTGTGTGCACTTGCGTTTGTAGGAAGTTTTGGAACATTTTTGTGGGCCTATCGCTCTGAAGGTCCGAAGCATGAGAATGAGCTGTGATTCGGCCCGTATGGCGAAGTTTTGTTCAACATCCTGCGAAATAGAATAAGGCACAGACATCTCGTGAAGTCCAAAAGATGGTGCAGTAGCAAATACTAGTTCCCTACGCAGTAAGCTGTGTCAGAATATTTACCGAGAAGTACAATAAGTGGAATTCGGTATTTTTTTTGGTTAAAAACTTACCATTTCTTGCTTGCAAACGTTCTTGTATGTATCTGAATCTACGACGATGTATTTGTAGTTGTACCGTTTACTATAGCATTCCATCGATGTCATTGCTGTTGTGTAATTAACTCTGTCACTCATCTTGCTCAGCACTGTGACAATCGCAATTTTCGTGAACGTGCTTTTCTGAACAATGTAGAAATTTTATGTGTATGTTATTTTAAGAATACACAGCGTTTGCTCTTCAATAGAAGACAGTGCGAAACTATGGCATTATCATGCGCATAGATGCCACTTCACATGTTCCAGGAAAAGCACCTTTTATTCGGACTTTGCCTGTGTTTATACTTTGTCGCTGAGCGTTGCGCACATGCAGACTGTTCAAAAGTGGCTGGCCCTGTGTGGAAGCATGCACATACCATAGTCGCATTGTAAAAAGTGGTGTACATCCTTGCGACACGACATAGTGGGTCTCCGTTGCGTGATGTTCATACCTTCATACCTTTCCCCTTTGGAAGTCACGCGATGAGCCAAATTCGCGCCGGTTCTGCCATCGGGCACGATGCGCCTAGTTCTTCGACGTTGTAGACCTAAATTTGTAAAACCTTCCCCAACTCAAATGGCGAATTCCCTGCATGTTGCTATGGTTTCGTTCCCAATATTTATTAAACACTTTCCACGATACTTTGTCAATATTGACAACGATGCATGAGCATCTTTTACACGGTGTCCTATCTCCTATTCAATGCCAGCAACGGCGTACTTGGTGCAAAGCACGTATGTACACGTTGGCAACAAACCAATGCCAGTAAAGAAGTTTGCAGTCAGATACAATCTACAGTCTTGTAGATCAGGGGAGGGGGATCTCCGCGACGCTTGGAATCCTCCACGTCGTTCCACGTAGTTATCTCCAGCAAGAAGACCATAGGTCGACATGTTAAACATGACTGCGTATCATGGGCCAACGTTGTCTTCAGTCATCTCTAACATGTCGACCCATGGTCTTCTTGCTGGAGATAACTACGTGGAACGACGTGGAGGATTTCAAGCGTCGCGGAGATCCCCCTCCCCTGATCTACAAGATTGTATGAAAGTAATTCATGATAAAACCATGGATCTCCCTCATTCGAGGGATTCCAGCCGATTTGCTGCGAGGCTACGTGGCGCGACCCCAGGTGGCGGATAGAGGGTTAAACGCAGACCAAAAGCAGCCGTGCGCTTGTCCTGCGAAGTGGGTCGATCGAGGGGATGGACTCTTTAGTTCTGCTGTGCGAAATTGAAGTCAAAGATATATCGCACAATCGTACGACCTGTGGCACTGTATGGGGTGGAATGTTGGCCGACCATCTTGAAGCATGAGCAGACCCTCCATGCAATGGAAATGCAAATGCTCCGTTGGACCCATGGGCTCACGCGTCTGGACAGAATTCGGAACGATGATGTGCGCGCGATGCTCGGTGTAGCACCAATCGTGGCGAAGATGCGTGAGGCTCGGTTACGCTAGTACGTTTACGTGCTGAGAAGTGACAACAATTCAGTCGCCAAATCAGGTATGAGTATCACCGCGGATGGACGTAGACCGAGAGGCAGACTGAAAACTCGTTGGCTAGATAGGATAGAGGAAGAGATGCGGATACTGAACCTCACAGATGGAGACGCTCTTGTTGGATGGAAGAAAATGGCGCAACCGCACGAGATACCCTGATCTTGGGAACATGGCTAGGAAGAAGAAGAAGAATTTATGATAAATGCTTGTGTTTGATGTGCGTGCGTACAACCGAGATGGATGCGTCTGCGGCTTCACGACGGTATTTTCATTCAGGGTGCATGTGTTGAGCGCTCTTCATGGGAAATCCTCCCCCCTCCGCCCACTTCCCACCCCCCTAAATGGCTGACTGCTTCTGATGCCTATGGGGCAATTTCTACTACAAAGATGCATGTGTCAGTCGCACGTTAGAAGCGCGCATTCATTTGCGGGGAATTTTGCAAGAAGGCTGGTTAACACGAAATGTACACTATGAATGAGAATAACTCGCGAGCGCCGAAAATAGCCGCGGCATCATATAACCAACAAAAGCATGCATCTACAGTTCTTGTCAAAAAGATAGACGGATTCCGTGGGTACAGGAGCGTGGCAGGACCTGGGCTGGGATTCATGAAACGATAACCAAGCAAATCCAGGCTAGCAAACCAACTTCTGCCGTCTGCATCTCTTAGCTCTATGTAGTCAATACGATAACCAATCACACTAGCCATCCTTGGTTTGCTTGCTTATCGTTTCATGAATTCCAGCAAAGAGAGCATGGTTCAAGTGAGAGGGCCGGGTTGTTCCCGCCGCAAACCGGTGGCCGCGTGAAACCGCACGCGCAATCCCTCTATTGTTTCGACAAAGACTATATGTACAGTATCGGTCAATGATTTTTGAGTAAATCGAGCTATGTGGTTGTTGGGCGTTGTCGGCATCGATGTGACCAAGCGTTTTGGAATGAAAACAAAGACGCAAAGTAATTTATAGGAAACATAACAAAACATCAATACCGGCAATGGACATAAGCACTTTGGGCAACCGGGATGGGTCCGAATCACATATACTTTACCCCGTCGATAAACGTGCTCTTACGGATAAAATGATGTGTTTTGAGTATTGCTCTATCCGATAAATACTTAATTACTTTCATATCAGACTTCAAATTATCTGCTGCATTATGTACTCCTATTATCACTCACTAATGCACCACATTTGCGTCAAGGAAGGAGCACGTTGATGGTTGGTCTATATTGGATAGCAGAGTCGATAAAACCAACAGAAACGGTAAAAGACTCACAGCGTTTTTCTTCTCAATAGGGCTGGGCATACTTACAGCGACGGCGATTTGGTCGCTACGCGATTTAACGTGCAAACATCACAAAAGCTGCCGTGGTCATTCCACGCTCATTCATTTTCAAGAGCAAACTTTAGACGCGCGGCCGATTTTTACAGAATCTCACTAGGAATGGTGTGGCGACCTAATCGCCGGTCAATCCCTTGCCTGGGCATAGTCCATTTTGTGGGTCTTTAGCAATTTTTCTCACTTCTCATGCACTCGCGTCGCTACGTCTAGACGTTGCGACGCGAGTGCAACTGAATCGCTCAGTTTCTTGCTCCTTTTTCTTAGAAATTTTATCTATTTTGATTCATTTTTGTAGGTTTCTTAATATAACAGACTCCCTCTCGAGGTTTGATGAGAATATGTGCAAATCTTCCCTTTTTTTAAATAGTATCGTCTTAATTCCTCCTCAAACTCCAGTATTTCAGAGTGGTTTCATACTCCTTTTCCTAACCTACTTTGCATACCTTCAAAATGTTCATGTTTTACTAGAATTCCGAAAAAAAAACGCATCAAGTGTGGTCAGTAGGTCAAATGGGGAATTAGAGCCAGTTCGAAGCGCTAAAATATCATAGCTTTTCAAAACCAATCAGAAGCCACAATTCAAACGTAGAAAGCTTCTTATACCAGTTTACTACCGGGAAAAATGTGAATGAAGCCTAAATATTGAAATCCTAGTGGGAGTGATTCAATACAGTCGCCAATCACTAAACGAAGTATGCCCAAGCACGCGATCCTGTTGCCGCGACTGAATCGCTCGTGCAAAACCCCGTCGCGGCGACCAAATCGCGTCGCTTGAAGCATGCCCAGGACTAATGCTAATAGTGTTGTTGTTATGTTGATGTTAGTTTGAAGAGAAAAAGCATGGTGGAAGAGAAATTCCAAAAAATTCTTATCCCTTAGGGGATATGAAATTATTGGAATATGTATGTTGGGGTATACTGTTGATGATTTGGTTAGTCATGTGAACGAAGGAAAAAATTTGATGGAAAAAGTATGAACAGGATGCAACAGATCTGCGACGTCGCGTCGCGAGATTAGACGCCAGCCAGGACAACGCGGCCACTGCCAGCGCATGCATCCACTCGGGACCCTCCATCGCTTTTGAAGTTTGTTTGTATGCAAAGGTCGCGTCGCGACTAAGTATAAACACAGCTTAAAAATAAAATAGGAATCAATACCTGTTCCACGTTGCTAGGGGTACTCTGTCTTTGCGGAGAAAGATAAAACACAGTCCCGAAAATCAAAAATACCGCACAAATAATGTACCGCGACCCTAAATAGATATCGATGCTTCAACTGCGAAGTCGTTGTTCGATAAAAGGAAACCAACCAGCAAGGCGAATCCGGGGAACCATCGTCGATCCAAGACATTTCAGAGACGGCTGAAAACGAGCAGCCAGCATAGCCGAAGCGCTATCACGTCAAGATGTGTCACCTCTCGTCGAAACACCATTCTGACGAGTGATTTCATGTGTTTACACGTTGACCGAGTCTAGCTTCGTTTGCTCACATTCAAACACAACTCCAGTCTTAAGTCATGCTTAGGCCCTGCATAGGACAATTTTTAGTAGATGCGTGCGTCAGTCGTGCGTCAGACGCACGCACCCATTTGTGAGGGATTTTCCATAAAGACGGGTCTACGCAGCATCTATGCTCTCAGAGAAAATATCGTGCAGCGTCGCGAGGCAGGAAACGCGTGCGCTTCATTTCCGGCTGGACCGCGTTAGGGTCGCGACTGGGCCTGTCCTTCACCAGGTTTCCAAAACATTTATATCTCATACAAGGGCAATTTAATTTATACTGGATGCGTGTTGCTGAAGCGCGGGCGCCTACATGATGAAGAATAGGGTCCAGTCGCAGCCCAGCCGCACGCGTTTACGCCATTTGCGAAGTAAATCCGATGAGGACCGGTCAGCGCGGCATGCAAATCCTAAATGAAGAGAACGCGTTACCGTCGCGATGCCGTAAATGCGTGCGTCTGATCCCCATTCTCCATCATATAGGCGCACACGCGTCAGTCGCACGCATCCGGTATAAACTGCCCTACAGTCGAGCGGGAGTTCCACACCCCATAATGATGTTCCCCGCTCGGGAGTGGCGCATTATACTTGGAGAGGGTGGGACCTGATTACTTCTCCGTGATTAGTCAAATCGTCAAAATGGCCAATCACAACCTTCGGTTGCGCCTCCCTTGCACCCATGTGAGCGGGAGTCATCAAAAGTCATCAAAAATTGTGAGTTTTTGGCCCGCAACGCCCCAATTTCATCCCACGAGCTCCGGGGGAAGAGACCGCATTTCCTCCCGACGGTGAGGGTTGTCGTCGTTGAAGTCGTTGGAGTTCGATGTTTTTACATTTGACGAGTTTCGTCAGCAAGTATAGCTATAACACTGCTGCTAATCTTTGCAAAAAACGCTGCACTTTGATGGTATCTTCTGCAGTGTAAGATGGTGGATGTTGAGAAGATTATGTACATTTAGATTCAACATGACATGCACAATCTGGCTTTTCAAGGAAGATTGAAATTCCTTTCCTTGTAAGAAGGTTACGGAATAGCGATTCTTTGCAACGGTTTAGCGCGTCGCCCGCGTCCTTTTTGCGGAAACTAGGAGCAATATTGCATGTAACAAAGGTCCACCAACCTCCTTCCAGGGCTAGATGTGTACTTTAAGCTTTCAAAAACGACGTTCTCGTAACTTTTGCTACTTCAGGTATGCACTTTTGAGAACATCATAGCTTGTAAATTTCACGGTGCTCTCTACGTATAGCTCTCGAGTTGAGACAAAACACTGATCTCTTTTTTTTTGTCAAATTATCTTGCTCCTCCCTCTCAACAGTTTCTTTTCTGCGAGACTGCTTTGTTATAGGATTGAAATCAACGCGCAGTAGAACCAACTGGTTAGTCTATGTAGACAAAGGAAGAGCAATAATGGTAAAACATTTCATTACACTCAATATTCTGGTACGAAAGCATAGACATCAAACTTGACATAAATAACTCACTACTTAATCTACTAATTGTAAGGTATGAGTTCTCTAATTACATAAAAGGAAATTGCGACGATGACCACACTACACAATAAAATAAACAAATAAAAGACTAAATACAATAAAAATCAACAGGATTTCGGTGGGATGGAAAATGATTTTCTCTTACAAATTAGCGACTGTTTATTGCTTCAACTTTTCCTCTTGAAAACGTCTCAATAATCTGATTTGATTTTAGTTGAATTGAACGTTTTCCTATTATCAGTGATGCTCCTTATGGAGCTTTCGTCGTTGAAGTGCCTAAAATTTAAAAGGACTGCAGTCTTTTAGTGTTGACTGATTCCTTTTTGCTTCACCTGGGCATTCCTTCACGCATTCGTCTTTTTCGTTCCTGAAGAAGCCATCCTTACACTTGCAGCCAGCGAAGCATGATGGAAGACAGAGAACCTATAACTGTTTAAATTTTTATAGGGTTCCCCAATAAAGTGTAGGTACAATGCATAGTACAAAAACATAAATGGTGCTGAAACAGTTTCCAACCGGGTGCGGATCGTTGCATGCAGGTTCACAGGCCTTACCACATGCGTCATATACTTCATTAGCTGGGCATTCTGCTGAAATCGCAATCACTCAGTGGACGTCCTTTGTTAAATGAACATTAAGCCACACAAACACTCAAAACAATTCAACAGAAAGATAGGACTTACTGTCAGCATACACGTAAACCAGGATGAACAAGGAAATCTGAAAATTTAACACATTAAACATTAAATTTTTAGAATAGAGGGTGGGCCGAAACAGTGGTAGCATCTTTGAATTGCTTATTTACCGCAAAATATCCTATACAGGTACTTTATAGCTTCACTCATGTACTTTTGCAGATATGAAATCAAATACTTTCCAACGACAGAGCAATGGTTAACACCATCACTAATTTTACATTGAATTTACACAATATGACGCAAAGCGTTTCCGGAAATTTATACAGTGTGACACGGAGCGTTCTGAAACGGCCAACAGGGTAATTCTGCTCTGTATAAAATAAAGGCACCTACGACATGAATTTAAAAACCATAGGTACGACCTGTGAGCGCATTCAGAAATGTGAACACCAATCCCTCATGTTTTGTTACGTAAACATTTTTCTTTTGAAACTACATTTTTTAGCAGTTCTAAGAGTGCTGACCTACGTAACCAAATAACGTTCGAACAGTTCTCTTGCAGGGCTTGGTTGTTGTGCAAGAGACAAAAGTGGTACAGGCCCAGTTTCAAAAATCTACTTGAGGGACTTCAATTTGGCAGAGAATAGCCTTCCTTATGAACCGAATTCCGTTGATGACCCCATACGGGAATCTTAGAGAGCAAGAGCTGCGCTGTCATCCACAGGGACATCAAGCTCCCGAAGGCTTATCTGTTCAAAATCTAGAACAAAGTCGACCTGAGTTGGTTCCGGCGCAGAGGCTATGCGCTCTTTCGTCGTCTCTGTGATTGCTTCAGCAAGAAAGGAGCCTGCTGCGAACAAGAGTGCATCTATTCGGATCGCAAGACATGGGCTTTATTCGGCATACGCCTGCTTAAAGTGATTTTGCATCTTGCTTTTCTACAGACTCATTTAGGTGCGTCAATGATTCTGACGCACCCTATATTATATTACTGGTTGAGAGGTTGACTTGTTGGGTAAATCATGGTAAAAACAAAAAGAGACCAGAATTCTAGGCAGGACTTTCCGGCCAACCTACTACGACTTCGGAAGGTGTGACATCTGGTCATAATTTAGCGGCCGGACATTCTTCCGACTTTTGAAAAGAAGAGATTTATGAGAGATTTTGAGGGTCAGAAGGAAGGAACTGACCAACACAACTCGGAGCATCGCACAGGCAAAAGTGATCAGATGGGGAAGCCTGAAATTGAACAAATATTCTATTTATTCTCAAAGGGACAAAATACATATGTACGTACACAAAGATAGCCTGCAAAGAAACTGCTTCTAATTTAATTCTGATCAATGTGTAACTAGTTTCTGTTGAGGAACTGAAGGTATGGCTTGTGAGAGTCTACATGTTGT
>KN730297.1:0-14469 GCA_000816745.1 Ancylostoma duodenale | reverse complement strand
GTTTCTGGTTTCTCCACTTTAGGTGCAGCACTAAAGCTTATCGTATACACACTGAACGCTAACCAATGAAGGTCAAACAAGGTGTTTTGCGTTACTTTCCAAGGAATATGCCAAATATTTTGCCGGTTATACTTGACTTGAACGCTACTAGTCAAGACTAAGTCAAATTACCTTGGTAAAGGTTCATGCAGACTCGCATAAGTGTTCAACACCTGCGTATTGAACTGCTGTGAAGCATTTTCATACAAATCGAATGCGATTTGGTAGGCGATGAGATCTCCGTTCTGAAAGCGGAAAAATATATGAGAGTGGACAGTTTAAGAAGTCTATAACGTTGTAACTCAAAAAAAGCACTTTAAACATGAGCCTATAATAGACAATGAAGAGCATATTTCGACATCAGAGAAATGAGAACGCTCCGACATCATAGGTAACGCAGAAAATGGGTTATGCAAAGCAAGTCAACGCTGTATTTACACACGTTCAGCGGAACTGAGTTGCGTATGTACAAAAAATTCACGACAAATTAGATGCATCCTCTATGAAGATCTGTTGTGTACTAATGTTCCAGTCTAATAATTTAGCACTACCCTATTATCTATAATGATGAGAATTTCAAGGAACTTGACGATTTGTTTATAAACAACCAAATCTTTCTCGCTCACTCGGAATATTTAAGAACTGTACAGCACAATATCGCGAAAGAAAAAAAACAACTAAAAATATGCTGCAGGAACTGAATAAAAATGGACTAAAGGCAAACACAATGCTCAAATGATTTGGAAAACCAACCTCATGAGACATCAGCCTGTCCAGCAGCTTTCCTATGTCCTCCGGACGATTTAACTTCACTAGGCACTAAATAACAAGTAAATGGATATATGATGGAAATCCTGAAAAACATCTGATGAGGAACTCACTTGGCAAATAGCGACGAAGTCAGCATGCTTGTTGTTCGTGAATAATCGCACAAGCACATCAAGCAGCTGTGAACGTAACTGCACATCCATTTTAGCATTTGTAACCTTCTGGATGGTTTCCAAGAGTAAGACTAAATAGTAATTGAGAACGGAATGAGTACGTATAATAGAAGCATGGAACGCGTACCATGTGACTCTGTGCTTTTAACAATAGCCTTCTCAACCATATCGATACGGCGAGTATCAAGCGCAAGTCCAATAACGTATAGGAGCTCGTTCTAAAATAAACACGACCTAACGAGTGAAAACTTTTATTGTATGAGTGCGGAAGCTTAGGTAAGCCCTGCAAAGTCAGTAGAGACGTGCGACCGCACCTTTACCTCGTAGAAATGGAGGAATGTAACGGGGATCAGTGACCAACCTTATCGAGATTTCGTTGGAAAATCCTATTAATTAGGGCCTCCAGGCGGGCATCCACTCTCGAGTCGCTGTTCTTCGCATGCTTATACGCGTCAATCGCAATTTCGATGATTTTGTTCACATACTACAAAAAAAGTAAAAGAATAATCAGTAAAGGAAGCACCAAAATCAGAATTACCGCTCCACCAGAAAATTCACTAAAGCAACCTCGTCATCCTTCTCTCCAACCGTTTTCGACTTCGGCCTGGGGGTAAGTTTGAAATGGGTGTCAGCAGCAAGAGCAAAATTTAGGGCATTTTCGTAGTCCTCCAAGCAGAACGCAACCTGGAAATTTTAACTAAAATCATGACAGATCTTGATTGTAAAGTTTAAAAAAAATTTCACTGAGCTAGAAACAACAACAAAAAAAGATAAACCATATCAAACCTTGGAAGCGAGTAACGCAGCTTTCTGCCGAGCTGGAAATGATTTATCCTCCGCAAGTTCTTCGATGAAACTAGCGCAATCAGCCACCTGTTAAGAAAATGACTTCGAAGGCGTCCAATAATATGGCTAAAACTGAACAATGACCTCAAACCAAGTGTTTGTAAGGACATCCCAGTCGTCGAATAGATCAATGAGCATCTCTTTTTCCTTCGCTGGAGAGCGAGATGACCGCAGTGATTTGAGAAAAGCGCCTGAAACAGACTTGATTTTAAAAAAAGGAGAAAACTGATGATTCTCAGGACAACAAGAATTAGAGAAAAACTGAACAAGTGAACATATACAAGTATAAAGGCGACGTACTTGCATCTACTGGCCCTCCCACACGAGACTTCCAATTATTGATGATGAACTGCATGTCTGGAAAGAAAGGATTGTTAACAGGCGCACAGAACTAGAGCGCGGAACGATAAGTAATGGTAATATTAGAACAAATCTCACGAAAAGCTCAATACGGCGGAAACAGGCTGAATGCAAAGGGAGGAATGAAGATGATGATTTCAAATTTAGCCGTCAATCCTGGTGCGGCGTGTGTCCCTACACAAAGCACACCTAATCTCACCTGTCGTCGCCTTTATAAAGTAACTATAGTAACTACAGTTTTTTTTTTTCCTTTATTCTGTTGCGCCCAGGTTTTGATAGTAAGAGGTTTCAAAGGCTCAAAGGTCTGGAAGCGAGAAAAAGTCAGTCGGGTTCGTTTGAAGAGTTAGAATATGATGGAGGCTTTTAGAGAGTCGGATACTACTTTAGAGGAGAATATGCCTTAAGTAATTGAAATAGATGAAGATCAGACACCGCTCGCAACTTCGTTGTGTGTGGGATTCCTATCAGGATTGCAATGCTTGGTCTTTCTATCTCACCGTACATAGAGCTCTTTTTTTTTGCCGACAGCACAAATTATTACATTTTCACTAGCAGTTTAGAACCGTCACTTTTGGTTTACTGAAATTCTTTGAGGATCAAATTTTCCAAAGAAATAGCCCGGAAGATTTGCTAGGAACTGCTGGGTGGAGATGTCTGGTGGAGACACCAACTGCCCGGCTGCAACTAATCCGGAATTATTGGTAGGACTCGGCTATCAGGCCCTCGCTGATGGAGTCATTGGTACATTTTTCTTTTGATATACCGTTGCATGCATTTTTCTGTGGGAAATAAATTTCTAAGAACCTTTTTTCCTGTATACAAACTTGACACTCCGTTTCCGCGCGTGAGAACTGCCTCCTAAACTACAGCATGCTGGTCATGTATTACTCGAATAATCTCTCGCTGTTAGGTGCATTTCACACCACACTCTATGTACCTCCTAATCTCAATACAACTACCACTGTGTTACTTGTCCGCTACATTCATGTAAGTGTGCCTACAGCGTAAGGGCGGAATTGCAAGTGAGTAGGTAGTTTCAGTTTTATACAAGGATCAAACAATTTTCGAACTCTAATGATTAAAAAAAGCTTCAATATATTAACAAAGAAAGCAACAACATACTAAGTACCCGAAGCTAACAAATGATGGACAAGAACAACATACAATCAGACACATATTTGCATGAGTATCACGTAAACCGTACGAATATATAATAGCATCTATAAGCATCTTGTTCAAACACTCAAGACTTCAGTAAAACGGTGGTGAAATGTGGTGAAGAACCATACGATTAGATGTGATGAATTATTACAAAATGAATGAAGAATATGTAGATCAAAAAAGTAGGATCTGATGGCGTTACATCAGAAATACGGCCTAGAGACAGCAATTACGAGCACCAACAGAATGTGATCAAAAGCATACCATGCTCACGTAGTAACCATAAGTCCAACGAAGCGCCAGCACACACCATTCCTTTCTGAGCATAGGATTTAAACTGGCGTTTAACTCCACTCCGTTTATCCCTAAGCTGTGCAAGCAGTACGTTCCGTAAGGTAAAAAAGCCCCAACAAAGCATTCTTTGCACGGATCGGGGAACGGTGTGAGCTGGGGCTGGAAAGAAAACGCGAAGTGTTTGCGAATGGAAGAAAATGCTCCATGTAATAGTTGCGCTGAATCAACGATAGAATTGAGGACATAAGAGATGCAAACATAGATCGTGGCTCAAAAATCGCTCATTTCTCAATTTCTGCCAGGGAATGTGCCTTGGGAAGAGACGGGAGACTTCCTACTAAGTTAAGGAATAGGCAAAAGTTCTACAGTTCAAAAACTGATACGAAATGTAGTTGTGTACCTACACACAACGGAGGCTGAGGGAAATGATCATGAAAACACTCATCAGAATAAAGATAGAAGGAAAGTGAGCCTCTTCTCTATATGTTTGAAGGAATAAGGTATCTTCTCAGCCAAAACCTTGACAACATCTTCGCAGTTACCATCCACATTATTGTAGGTTTGGAGAATCAAAATATCAACGTCTTTGGTCCAGATAGGCTCCTGAAATGTTGATATTTAAATTTCCTCAAAGAAGTCCCCTGATTTGCCTTTTCTAATCAGTAGTATGCACATTTTTATATAGCGCAAGTATACTTACACCGATAGCATCACGAAAACAAGCTATATTCCCTCATACTCTTAAATTTGACCCACCTGAGGAACTTTGTTCTCCTCCGAATGTTCTTTCTCCTTAGTGACCAGAACAGGTAAATAGCTGCCATTTTGAAGGGAATTCAGTTGACCTCCAGCAACCTACAAAAAGAAGCATTGGGGAATTCGCAGAAAACAAAAAGTGTAAACAGATGGTCAGACCTGTAACAATCCACCCTTTTTCGGTGTAAATGTTCCAAGTACTGCATTCAAGTCGTCTATTCGCTCAGACCCATCATCATCCTTCAAATCCTTGTCTCCTAATCTTCGCAAATCAACGAACTCGAAATCAGCCGGCGTGACACTGAAAACAGTAGCATTTTTGAGAAATTTCATTCTTCCTCAACTGTCAAGCGATCCATCGACTTCCTTTTCCCACTAATTTTTGTTTGCATTCTTTCGACAAATTTTAAACAATTCTACACAATCATATACTATGTATTTCAAATCTCACTTTTCATCGTACGGCAAGGGTAGCCACTGTCGGATGTAGTTCCATAACGGTCGTTCATTGCTCAAGAGGTCCGAAAGACGATCGCAAAATTCTGACTCACTCAAAGTCTGACCTGCAGACAGATATATGGTTACCATGGCGCAATTGTAATGTTGCGCAGCCGTCTGTCCCAGCAGCAAGAAAATCATGATTAGAAGAGTGAGAGCTCACCCATAGAGCCGATTGTCCTCAGTAAACTTCGCGTATTTGAGCTTCGAGATCTCGTGCCATGACAGTAGGCCTAGATATATACATACATAGAAAAATACAAGTGTAATTTAAATGAGCTACTTTTCCCAAATGATACATTTGACTGTATGAACAAGCATGCACAAAATGTGAGAAGATTCGCACTAAATATGGTAACGGATCTAACAGAGTTCAATTGAAAGGTATGAAGTTTGTCGTACAACAGAGGAGTAGGATTTCAAAAGCATTACCCAGAGGAGATTTCTCCGAGGACATGAAAAAAAATTAACAGTATTTTTATAGAGGTGTGCTACAGGAGGAAATCCAGATGTGCTATTAGTCCTGTTTTTACAAACTGAAAAAAAAACAAAAAGCTTCGACCTTTTGGTTCGACGCCGGCTGCCCTTGCCAGTCCCCAGTTTCTCACTTTTGAGAAGGTTTTAGTTAACAGATCATGTAGTCAGCTTTTAAAAGCTTAATTCAATTTATGACAGGTATTTAAAAGGGGAAGTGCAATAAAACCTGATTTAATCAGTATAATGGCTGCTGCACTTTGTTTTGAACGTCAAGGCAATTATGTGAAAGTACACATGTGAAGCATAGTCAACACTGCACAATTGTATAGCTGCAGAAGACACTTCTTGGCAGCTTAGCGACTTCTTCAACGCAAAAATTCGTCGGAAACATATAGAAACTTCGAAGTAAAAAAAAACAGCATACCTCAATCGCTAGAAGCATTTGTACAGCACCATGATATGCTCTTCGCAGAGGACTTGTCAATAGCTCAGGTGGTAATATCGCATCATCCGTTAACAGCGATAACAGTGCCAGAACATCTGCATGTTTCGGGAGCAGTGCTGCCTTCAAGCGGTCGAACTGCTGAAAATCGGAGGAATGCTATCAGAGTTATGAAATTTAATAACTTTGATGGCGTAGAAAAGAGAAAACGCACCGCTTCCAAATTATCATCGCCTAGCACTATTTTCTCCACGGTGCGCCATACGTCTTCGTGCATGAACGTACGCTGCTTTATGTCATCTGCTATTTTTCTTGCAAGGTTTTGCATCTGACGCGATCTATGGGGCTGGTTTTGCATCATTTCTAATCCCATTCGCTCCTGCAAACGTATATTTACAGGACTTTGGTAACTCCTCATCATCATACAGATTACCTTTTCTGTTCGCGTGCGCCGCTTCATTCTCGTCTTTCCGCCAGCATCGAGATCGTCCAAGCTCTAAACAAAGTCACTGAGGAGTAAGGACACGTTCCTTCACATCCCAAGATGGAGCGGTTGACTTTTTAATTTCTTGGAACTTCCAAACCAAGTGTAAGTGAGAAAGGAAGCCATAACGTAGACATAAATCTCCATAAGGGATGACAGCACACAGCAAACAGTACGTACCTTCGATGGAACATCCTCAGAATCATCGTGTCCTCCGCTATCGAAGGCTGACGAAGGTCTTGCATCGCTACCGTCATGGTACGGGACAGGGTCACTATTCTCACAATCCCACGTTGCTCTCCAATAACTTGTAGACGGTTCAACACCGGTCAAGTCGGCGCTCGTAACAGGCACATTGGGAACCCGCTTGACCTGAAGTTATCATCAAAATGGTATTTTAGCAGCTGCTTTTATATATTCCGAAAAACCCTTTCTCAAATGAATCACATAAAACATCATCATCCTTCCCTTTTCAAAGAAATTACAACAACAAAGTAATCCAACAAAAACACATCACCAAAAAAATTTTTCTCTACACAATTGTATGGAGGAAGCAATCATATCCGAGTGAACTACATTTGCAGGTACTTGCGGATATCCTTTTCAACTGAATCGCCACCAAACAAGAACGTTCGAAAATAGAACAACATACCTCAATTTTCGCAAATAGGGCTCTGCTTGCCGCTGATGGAGCTCGCAGAAGGGTGGGACTTCTGGTAAGCGCATCATCTCGCGGTGTTACAGGAACACCAGTCTATAAATAATGGCTAATTTTAGCTAGTGTCATTGGACAAAATCGCACAGCAAAAAGGAAATAGCTCACATCAGAAAAAGGACTTCGAGATCTCGAACCACTAAGTTGATAGAAAGTTCCAAGAGGAGAGTAATTCGAAGGGGTGCTGAATGTAGGAGTCCTTGGGATGGCACAAGTCTGAAAACTTACACTGATCTTCTATAATTAGAGGTAATAAAATCTCAGAATGATGTCTCAATGAGATGCCTAATAAAGCCTCACCATATCGTATTCTAGCAAAGCGGTTTCTCCCATGGCATTTGATTCCCCCATTAGCGAATGAAGGCCGAAATCTTCGAGAGCACAATCATTGTCTCTCCATGTTTTTAAATGCGACTGAAGATACACATAGAACATGAGTTACACATCACTTCAAGTGCTAAAATATGGTTTTTCACAACACTAGGAATAGCTTAACCAATAAATTTGCACAGAGCCTTTAAAAGCCGATCTTGATCTCGATAAAATAAAAGAAGAATACGCAAAATATATGTAACATAAGGAGAGTTATCCCCTTGGGCTCAGTTTTCTACAACAAATTTCCGGAAATGATAGCTTTTTGGGCTCAAATTAATGAACAAATGCGTTTTTTCTCTCCATGTGCCAAAAGAAGGCTTCTAATCTTGACCTCAACTTAAGTATACATTTCTGAGAAGAATCATTATCCATCGTTTCGATTCTAAATTTCGCAATTCGAATAAAATAAGAAAAAACTTCAAAGGTAAACTAACCTCAAAAGAACTTTCAGCAGCACCCATAGAACTACCGCTACAAGGCACATCTATTGACACAACAGTATTCGTCCCCAAACTGTTACCAGCACGTTCGATCACAACAGTCGCCGGCGCACTTAAATCTTTTTTCACTCTAATCAGTTGCTTGACTTTAGTTTGCATCAGCTTGAACACCTCTGCTGTCCTTTCGTTTACTTTCAGCTCCTTGGTAACAGAACAGCATGCGCATCCAGATTGTTTTTCACCGCTTTCTTTAGAGGCTCTACGTGACGTCCTTTGGCGACTGCTGCCCTTTTCCTCGTCCTTTTTAGTCGACTTTGACGAAGGTGAACTTCCTTTCACACGCTCTTGTACTCTTCTACTCGATCTTCGTATGGGCTCCGCGTGCTGTTGTCCGCTCTTCTTTTTTCTTTTCCTGTCAGGGGAATCTTCAGGTTGCCATTCAGAATCTGATGATCTTCGTCGAACTCGACATCGCCCATTGTCTGTACGTCGTTGGTTTTCACTAGTCCTTCCACGGTATCTGCTAGGCTGTTGCTTCGAAACATCGTGATGGTCATTGCTTCCAGCTCGACTATAGTTTCTGGAGCTCCTATCCCTCCTTTCGGTCTTAGGAATTGGTGATTTGGACTTGGATCTCAATTTCGGCCGACTTCTAAAGTCGTACGGAGAGGTCTCCTTCCTAACTTTTGGTTTGTCGGCTGCTATCGGTGCTTCTCTCGAGTTCTCAGCGCTTACGATTTCTCCCTGAAAGAGAAAAATTAAATAATAGAAAACCTTTGACTTCGGTTTCGTACCCGTAACTAGGAATGAGCGCAGGACTAACACACTAAGGTTTAAAAAAATGTTTGCAAATTTTCCTTTATCTCAGTTGTGGTGGTGACAACAGCTACAAAAACATGGAAAGCAGCTGCAGAAAGCCTCAACTATTGGGCTGATTATTGATCAACGGGTAGCCTAGGTGAAAACAACATAGATATAGTTCGCCTCACCGGGGAAATGATTGGATAGAGCAAAAACTAGTGTGGAAAAGTGCGCAGAAACTGAAGGAAGTAACGAGAAAAACAGGTAATATGTGCAAAGATTAAAATATCGTAGCGTTTGAAACAGAATGTTCAAAGAAACACTTAATTCACGTACCTCTTCAAGCTCGGCATCGAATGAAAACTCCGATTTCGGAATCTGGAGGCTCTCTGGATGTTGTGTCCCAGAACTTGTTTGGAGTCGGCCGTTAGTCACTTTAATACTGGGGATGTCCCTCGCCGGTTCGTAAACACTGAACTCCTCATCTTGCGCTTCGCAAATGTCAGGCAGTAGAGGGGCTTCTTCGACTATCTCATCACAGGTCTGATCGATTATTTCATTGCAATCATTTAGACCCGATTCCGGATTGTACAGGGAAAGATCGCATAACAGATCCTGGGCTGGTATTCCGAAGTTAGACTGATTTGGTGGTAAGTCCAACTCTGTTATCTGCATCTGCGTGTTACTTTCTGGGTCATCCTTTACGATTACGGTGGAAATATCTGTAGATGTTGCGGCAATAGTCGGCTTGACAAGGTCCAATGAATCGACTATCTGTATTGTTCCCAACATAGCAATCGAATTTGTGGCACAAAAATGTCCAGATGCCGCCTCCTATAAAAGTATCGATCAAATTAGGCGTAGATGGGTCAAAGCTCGAGAATTAATGCATGACTTACAAAGCAGTATGAGAACGGTCTGGCAGTCACCCCTGTTTCGAAAAATTGTTCGGCTCGTTCAAATGCAACATCCACCTAGATAACAAAACAATATTTTCAGTGAAAGAAGAAATCTAAACGCACACTGAAAACAAACCTCGTAAAATATAGAACAGCTACATACTGCAACGGTGGGCTTCTTCTCGGTGGTGAATACTACTGCTGGGACAACCGGAACAACCGGAACGGTCAATCCCTCATATACCGGAGCCGGCGGAGTTGCCTGCCGATTCGCAATTCCATATGGAATAACCATTGTTGGGCCAACGGTCATGAAATTCTTGAGGAATTTCTGGAAAAAAAATCCCTTCGAACGTAAAAACGTAAAACCAGTCATTGTTTGGTGATACAGGAACGACTATCCGTGCCATTCATACAATCACGCTACTCTGGGTAAATGTTGGGCATGCAAGAAAGCTATATACTTTCACAGCCTCCGCAAATCGCGAAAGTGCAAAAAGGCCTGAAAATCATGCACGAGAACAGACCCTATGCATTAAAAATAGTAATACTTACATTGAACCATATAGGCCGCTCCTCTTCGGGCCACATTTGTAACGTCTCGTACCGAACAAGCGGTCGTTCAAATGGAAATCGGAGATGGCAAACGCCACGAAGCGCTTGCTAAGAAATGAGATTACAAAAAGAGAAGAATTCAAAAGAAGGAAAAAGGAAGAAAAATCTGAAGTGTGGTGAGGAGTCCTAATATCTCACCATTATTATCTGATAAATCGGATTCCTATTGTTTACTTGACCCTCTACGTGATTTCTGGCCAGCCGAATATGAGCACGAATCTGTGATATCGTCTTACAAGGTAGCAGCATCTTTTGCACCCAGTATAAGCTGAAATCTGCAGATGTTCATAAAGTTGCAGACAACTGTCAACTGAGCAATAGCGAATAATTTTGTATAAATAAATTTTTAGAGCAACAGCGCACAGTTTTATCACACTAACTGAGAGTTTAGTTAACTTGGAAATTGCCGTACCGTCCGAAAGGATCCTTCGGGGTGGACGGGATGTGACGAAACTGTATGAGTGCATGAGCCAAGAGAAGATCCTCTCCTGGTGTGAAGAACTGATGAGGAAATTCGAAAAGGTTGGGCTGTACACCAGGTAAAAGGTCGGGGTAGATAATGGCGCGACTTCGACCTAGTACAAGTGCTGCTTCTGGTCGAGGAGACCAACCTGCAAATTAAATTATGAAAAAAAAACTATAAAGAAAAACTAATTGATCGACATCCTCCGGAAAATGACAATCCTCACCAAAAGGGTTCGGATCCCACTTCACTTGCTCTGGCTCAACAGGTGTTATACCCATAATGTCATGACAGGATTCAATTGCAGCGCTGAGATTATAGATGTTGAACAGTGACGATTCACCTATACCTTCGCAGAAACATGTGTCGAGCTCATTCTGAATAAAACATAATGTATCAAAAGAAATACTCCGTGAATGAAAGGGAATATCGTACAGGTACAGAATGAGATAGGTTTTTTTTGTAAACTCAATGACCATCTCTAACCAGTAACCTACCCCGCCCCCGTCTTACTTCTTCTTTTCGAGAAGACCACAATGGTATATGTGTCATCACCTCAACAACAAACAAGAGAACTCACTATCATCAACTGATATTCATTCTTCACGTGCAGCAACCGATCGTCGTGAAAGCACATCACAACTGATTGAGTAAGAAGTTGTACATGCTGAAAATTTAGATTATGATGGGAACGGGAGAAGAAAATCGGGTGAAATAGAATAGGAAATCAGGGAAGAATAACATAAGCATAACGTGTGAAACGAATGAGGGCAAGAAGTCAACATGAAAAGCGTAAAGTAAACACCTACCTGCTCTAATTGAATACGCAGTTGTGCTAACTCCTCCGGCTTGAAAGTAATGGGACCTCCTTTAAAACATTTCATGAGAAGTGAAAGAAAAAAGAATGCTGCAGTAAGATAACCAAGCAAATGAGAATTAAAATAACTTCATCTAAGACTCACCACTAATGAGACTGCATGAATAGGAACCATCAGGCGGGGGCTCATCTACGGGAAGCGACGTCTGCAAGATTTTTAGTATGTGAAACAACAACAGATTTACAAGCACACGCCCAAAATGAATGGCATTCACACTGCATAGTCTACTAACGACAAGGGTTCCACGAAGCCTACACCATGTGTTTGAAAGCTGTATTTTCATAGAAGAACGCTCTTCTTATCAAATTTTGATGAACAAAGAAGTTACCTTCTGTTCTCCCGACTTCTTAGAATCTGACATCTCTGCAGACCTACGCTTCTTTGTGCGTTTCTTCTTAGGTGTTTGCGTCTTGAGGGGAATCAGATCCGGACGGATTGTTTCCACATCATCGCCAATGAGATCCAGAAACAAGCCTTCCACTTCGCGCACTGTAAGAAGAATAACACCGTGCAAAACGCAAGTTTGAATATTTATGACCAAAAAGATGATCACTACGACATCCTAACAAGGTCATACTTCAAAGGAAAGAAATATCTCACTAGGAATTTCTGTGAACCTGTCCATTCGCAACTCGTCTTTATCCTTCTCATACTCCTTCAATTTCTCCAACTCTGTCAAAACGTTGTACTCCTCGTCATCGGGATCATCGTCATCCGCTGTCACAT
This sequence comes from Ancylostoma duodenale, assembly GCA_000816745.1. NCBI lineage: Eukaryota > Metazoa > Nematoda > Chromadorea > Rhabditida > Ancylostomatidae > Ancylostoma > Ancylostoma duodenale. The sequence goes on along the minus strand of KN730297.1, from coordinate 2,259 downwards.
TTTCGTTTTCTAAACATTCGTTTTTCATGGACACACCATACACAATGAAAAGGGTGCGCGATTAAGCCCATCGTTCAGACAATTGACAACAGTATCGATTTAATGACTGTTAATGCTCTCGAATTTACCTTTATGACACCCTAATTTCAAAGAAAAACCAAAAACCACACCGTGAGCGGGAGTCGAAGCTTGGATTCCTTGAAGAAAACTGAGGTAATCAGGATTCTCCACAAAAGTCAGCATCTAAACGGAAGCTTGTTTGAAAACCATCTTAGAACTGAAGATAGTTACACATACCTCTTGACCATGGTAATCAGTGAAAGTATCGAAGCTATCATGTAGGAAGCCGGAGTCCAGTGAATCATATGCACTGCTGTGATCAATATGAGGAACTCGAGATCTCAGTGGATAAGGTGACATTTCTTCATCATCGTTCACACCGTCAGATATCTTCAAAATATCGAAAAAAATTGACCCAATTCACAGCAGTGCCGAAAGTTCAATAATGACTTGTAGAGTCTATGGAAAAATATATTATTGCACACTGATAACTTAATCCACAAGCTAGTATAAGCAGAGCTTACCATTAGCATATCGTCCATAACATCATTCGATTCTTCAACTTCGGCAGTTACTACCTCATCGCGATTTTTAGAGGGGTCAGGATCCAGAGTGAGAGTATCGTTGCCCTCTTCTTCGTCATCACTTTCATCACTCTGAACATCAAATAGTGAGAATGATGATGGAAAGAATTTCAATTCTAGACACATTTTAAGGAAATGTGGACATCTCCAACGCCCGACTAGGATTGAAAATAGATAATAAAGTCGATTTGGAGACATTCAATTCTCCTCATACCTCGTTCCACATTTAAAATGAAAGACCACATGAAGGGAATAAAATTTCGAAAGTTTTCGAACGGTCCATATTCTTGCGGAAAGCAAAAAAAAAACTTAAGAGTATGTAAAACATTGTGTAAAACACTAGCCTAATTTACCTATACTACAACATGGTCAAGTAGAAGCCTTCTGCACAGTTTGCCAGAAAAAAAAAACTACCTGCTTTGCAAGTGAGAGCGTCCACGGTTGGAAATAAGATTCTATTTTTTACTGCAGCAGACACATGCCTCCAGAAGGTAGAAAAATGAAATGTATATGATACCTGTACTTCCTCAGGCCTATAATCTTCATCATCGTCTTCGTTCTCGAACTGGACGTCGAGAAATGTACGAGGAGGTTGTACAGGCTTCAGCTCGACCTAATAACATGTTTTTATTTCGCAAGAAACAATGAAACAATTGACCAATAATCACAATGCAATCACAGCATACCTTGGCCAAATCTGATGAAGAGTGTTTGACCTTTGAGCGGGTTACTTTTAAAGTGGGGATATCATCCGACTCTCCTTTTATGCCCATTAATGTCGACAAAACGTGTGGATCTCTGATGAGCCTCTGAACGTGGACTAACTCTACAGGAAATAGGAAGGACTAAAACGAAGCAATGCAGATACCCACATGTAGGATGGACTTCACGTTTAATGCGTTCAAGTTATGCATTTTTGCCTTTTCTTCTAGTTGTGTGTCAAGCCGCCGACATAAGTCAACAAGATCTTCCTCGCCCTCGGCATCTGCTTCATTGCACGTTAATGGTGTGCTAGACTCCGTGGGAGAGCTATCATTGGATTCCCTGAAAACTGCGCTTCGAATATGGAAAGGAAGGAATAAGGTATCAAATAAATAACAACTCTGTAGCTGCTTACCGGAGAAGTAAACACCACAAATAGATCAAAACGATAGCCCCCGAGAAGAAAAAAAGCAGAGTGAACAGTCCAGAGAACTAATTTCAATGAATACCTTCGCTTTCTCGTCCAAACGAAATGTTGACTTACCTACGACGATCCACTCTGGAACTGCTTGCTTCAGCCGTCTTTTGAGATTGCGTGGAACAACACGGACCCTCGTCAGACATTGCTAAGGTGAAGAGGAAAGCCTGAAATAGATTTCAAAAATTTAGCAACGTGCCAAGATTGCCTCTGAAGAGCATTACACGAATAAATTGCATCCACATGCCAAGAACAATTGATTGCGACCCAGAAAAGTCGAATGAACACTTCTGCCGAGAATCAAGGTGCTATCGGTGTAGCCTGCACCAGGCACACGTACGAACACATTATTTGACGGCTACCACTGCGGTGCCATCTCAGACAATAACTGCGTACGATCGGACAGCGGGCACGCCGATGGCACGCTGAAAGGAC
>KN730296.1:0-10017 GCA_000816745.1 Ancylostoma duodenale | reverse complement strand
TTTTGGGTTATTATGGTGTCACGTCGACTACGTCTTTATTATGGTGTCATGTCGACTACGTCTATGTCATTTGTTGTTTGATCTATAAGATGAAGATTGTTTTAAGAATAGCCTCACCACGACTTTAACTCCTAATTGCTCGCCCTATTAACTGCATTAGAAAAGAAGAGCTGTTACTGACTAGAAATGGTGAAGATCAAGCTGCAGAAGAAATTTTGTGTGTGCACAGTAAGTTTACGAAAGCTAGTATCCGACGATCTTCCAGGAATTGTAGTGGTTTTTCCTCACGTTGTCGTAGGTTGTTACTAGTGACCGAAGCAGGCCAAAACTACACTGAGAATTTGATTGTTAAAGCTTTCCGAAGAAATTTGAAATGGAAGAGTGTTTCGCGAGAAGGTCAACTAAGATGCCACTGACAGATGCTGCATGATCTAGAACAAATGTAAAATATGACCATGTAGAATGTTAAAGGAATAAAAAATCATCGATATCAGCTGTATTTGTTGAGGTTTTTGGTTGAAAAAGTGATATTATGCATACAGGAGTATCCCCGCGGTGCACTGAACGGTTTACCGGGCAGGCCGACTACTCGTTACCGGCAAGCCACAGGGATGCACCGGCCAGGCCACATTCATAAAGCCGGCCAGGCCGACTAAGGTGCTTCGGCCTTCCCGGTATTTGATGACGGTCTACCCGGTTAGAGTGCCTGAGAATAAGAAGTTAAGAAGTTAACATGTCTGAACATGATAGAAGTGGCCCGAAACACCTTTAAATCAAGGTAAAAATCAAAATTTACCACATTTTCGTACATAACTCGACGCGCTGAACACAGTGGTATAGGTATTTTCCGTTTTTGATGGCTCGTTCTCGTGCACAGATGCACACACACATGAAATGCCAGTTAAGAAGAAATAGGGTGATACAATTAGTTGGCGCTGAAAAATTAAATCAGTGTGCTAGCCTAGACGCTAACAAGTCGAGGTAATTCTTGCAATCACGTGCTGTAGGAAAATTGTTGAGAATTTGCCCGTGAAATCGCAACATTTCCTGGTGAACCTCTCGCTGCCCCTGCGCTTCAGCTGATCTTATGTAGCGAGGTTCCACTCTTCCTTCGGCTATCGGTTGAACACCAGACTTCGCCAGGGATAGTTGGACTTGCAGAAATTTTAAAAATTGCGGAATACTCGGAGATCTTGCTGGGAATCTTCTTCTGAGCGTGGAGTGGAATCCTTCAACATGGGTGGTAATGCGGCTCCCAAAGTTCGAAGAGTGATCCCAAACTCCTTCAAAGCGTCCTCCAACGCCCCATGTTTCGTGCCAGTAATTCATGAAACCTCTCAAAGCCTGCCCTTGTTCACCCGTTACGACAGGCACGCGTGGGTGCTGCAGAACCTGCGAAACGGTGTGAAACTGAGGTGGAAGGAGTGATAAGACTTGTAATGTCCGAGAGAAGCAAAAGATGGCAGCATTGTTTCGAGACGGTACTCTCAGGGAGTGTTGGTCTCGATTTCGCACGATGCACTGTGAGTAGTGAAAAAAAAACACTAGGAAATCAAGCAGCCCTTTTTTTATCATCACATTTGAAAAATGAAAATGTTGTTCTTTAAGATTTACCCTAACACTTCAATTTACAGTTCTCCCATGGCTGCGTTCATGGCTGCTAGCTCAAAATCCAGTAAGAAGTCACAACCTGGTTGAGAGAGTGCTGCCATTCCACTTAATGCCTCGATGTTGTTCCGAAACCACCTCAAATAATTTAATTTTTTCCTCATCGTGCCAAGCTGTGTAATAAGTTACACCTGAACATCCTTCGGTAGGTATCCTCCGTACTGTCGTGCAAAAATGCATAGCGGAGAGGTAGTGTATGACCTCCTTGGAACTCTCCTATTATTGAATAAACCAGAGATGCTCTCGTCGGTTGGAGCTCGTGAGGAATTTGTTCATACCTCCCATCACACTAGAAAGACCTAATTTTCGCTAACTTATCGTTGAGGGTGGTATACAAAGAACGTACTAGCATGGATTTTAATGTCAGCCGAGTGAATACCTCCTTCCGGAGGGTTCTGCTCGCAACAAAAATTGTGCCGTCCTCATCGTGAAGTATGAAATTTTTACTATCCGCGAGGCAACGACACAGTGAAGGATCCTTAAGACGGTTATGAGATTCTATCTCACGTTGACGTTGAAGGATACCCAACCAGCGCTCCTGGAGTAGCTTCCGTTCTTCTATGTTGAAGGTTCCTCTGTAAGCGGCGTGGGAGCGTATCGGCTCCACTACTCGAGGGGTGACTCATGTATTATAGCATCTCCATTCTTTCACCCTCGGAGCATTCTTCTTGAAGCACATACTCCTATTACCACTTTAATGCCGATGAAACTTATGCTTACCAAAATTTGGCGACGATATTTCTGCCACCAACTGCACGAGGGCAGATCCAGGGCCCGTAGTAAACCTCCCCCCATAAACTTCAGGTGAACTCAACTGGAACGTCAACTCAGGGTTAAGCTAGTTCAGCAGTTGAATGTCCATTGATCTCACATGGCTGCGTGACCTTTTGGACCCTACAGTAACCCTACAGTAATTACGGGCGGGGACGCAGAACGGCAGGGACGCGTGCGCTGCCACCTATGAGGGCGGACGCGCGAAGAAATGTGGGCGAGCTCTCCTGGCTCTTAGATTTAGGCGCACACGCATTATGGACGCTGAAAATCCGCACCTAGGAGTTATTTGACGTGCTGAACACGAAATCCACATTTATTTTAAACCACGGTGTCATCTTGCGTAGATTGTGGGACTTTGCAAAAACTATAAAGGCTACACTTTTGCAGAGTTTGCTGGATATATTTCGGCTATTAAACTGAAGCCTTCGATTTCTCCGTTCCAACGATACAATAAAACGAACCCACACCTGACGCATAATTCCATTTTTTAACCTTTGCTGCACTTAAATTAGAAGACATGGCGTTTTCGAGAACCTACTGGAACTCTACTTGTAATGCAAGAGAATTCTCCAATCTGCTAAAGTGCTGCACTATAAAGAGACCTGAGCTTGGAATTTGGGATAACTTTAATGTACAATGGTCCAAGTTATCATGTGAAACACCTCAGATTTTTTGTGTATAATTCAGTGTTTCAAGTGTAAGTTTGCAATACTTTTTAAAAATTGTCGCCATTGATTTTTAGAGTACGGGAATATCCCCTTATCTGACAGTAAGAATGTCTATTAAAATCTCTAATCTTTGTCAATTCCATAGTTACTGTTTTCAAAGTGTCACGGCGTGTACGCGACCTGAATTACTCGAGGGTTCGCAGATCATCCCTGAGGAACTTCACAACGCAAGATAACATGTCCTCAGGAGATGGCATGTCCTTGGGAGTTAGCATTAGCGCAGGACATACTGAGAATGGTGACAACAGCGCACCACTTCAAGGGAAATTATAGTGAAATATGACAAAGAAAAATGAAGGAAAATCCCTGAGTATTTGATTACATTCTCGGCAGTGTAAGGTTATATCTCGTTTTGTTACAGATCTTAACAGAAACCGAACTAAAATATATGTTTTCAAAAAGCTGATGAATTGTTTTACATTGCCAAAAGTGATTTGTTCTAAACCTGTACGACAATAATACTCGAACACAGCTCTTCTTCATTCCTATGCCTAATTTCTTAAATTCACAAAAATATCAGTGGAGGGGCAAGATTAGATAGTAATTCTAGTAACTCCAATGCAATACGTCAATGCCTGTGGTGTATTAGAAAAATCAAAGTCATCGTAAGGAAGAGTCCACCAAGTCAATACTCATTTTTGCAAAGTTCCATGAGATTCTGAGAAGTGAATTTACTACACCCCACTTGCTGTTGCCACACAAGATCACGTCGTGATGCAAATTGCACGCAAAATTCGTGCTCAATACCTCAAATAACCCCTAACCGTTTTCTCTGCCGTACAAGACGTTCGGAAACGGGTACGCGAGTTTGGAGTCCAGCTCCAAGGCAAGCATTGGCCATGTTCTCTTTTAGGCAGCATGGCAGGCTGGCTGCAGCGTCATCTGAATGCGTGACGCGTAACCCGTACATGTTTTCGCACCATCTCCGCGCGCTGCCGCATTGACCGCAACGCAGCAACCGCTCCGCAGCATACGGCGGGAAACAATCGCGGCGCCCTCCCAGCCAGCCGCTAACCCAGCCCTAATTGCTAGGGTCCAAAAGGTCCGTTTCCCATCTCACATGTATCAAGATATATGACGCTGCCAACTAATTTGTCCTCGTGAAAATGCAAAGTAGAGAATGAATGGCAAAATCCGAACGTCCGAAAAAATCCAAAATCCGAATCTGCCACTATTTAATTTTAACTGTGCCATACCCCGAACGGTCCGGATTGTGGCCATTCATTCCCAACTTGCATTTTTACGCGGACAAATTAGTTGGCAGCGTCATATATGAAGTTGAACACCGAGTTGATAGTGACATCATCGGAGTTGAGTAGAAAAATGAACTTGGTGTTGAGCAAGTTGTTAACTCTGAGTAGACTGGTCAGAAAATTGAAGAAATAGCGTTGCAAGAGGCCGATAAGCACCTATCGAGCTACTTAAGGCTCAACTCTGAGTTGACGAGTATAATGACCGAGTAAAATGAAGTGCTTCGCGTAAATGGTTCAATTTTTCGAACTGACATGTTTCGAACCAGTAGCGCCTAGCATCGGTATATAAACGATGGAGGAAAGTTCGTTCCGGTCAGATACAAATGAGACGAACCGAACACGGATGAGGTGTGGTACCAACAAAGTGCTCGCACAGCATGTCATCCGCTTTTGGGTATAAGTGCCCCGTGGGTTGATTTCTGCGAAGATTTCAATTTCCCACCACCGAACACTTGCGCATTCTTTCGGTAACGGCGCCCAATGGTGGGAAAAGGGGAAATACGAGGGCGGTTTGAAAAGTTTCCGGAATGACCATGAAAACAAAACAAATCGGATGCAACCAATATTTTATTTATTAAGGCAATTCTTTCGAAGCTCAACAAGCGTGGTCCGGCCTGTTTTCAGTTTTTCATTCTCCACCTAAAATGGAATCTTTCGGAGTACTCAGAATAACCGGGTGTAGCCACGATCATCTCGTCGCTTGATCGGAATCTCTTCCGACACGGAGTGAACTCAAATTTGAAAGATATATGGAAGCACGAGAAGCCAATGCAAAATTATCATTGAGTGAGGTGTGATTTAGGGTTTCATTAGTACAAGTCTTTTGATAGGCCATAGCACTTGCTTGAGCGGTTATGCTGACATGGAAGGGCAAAGTTTTTTTCTTGGTCAAACCCATACGTGTTGCTCTGATTACTACATCAAGAGCTTTGAAAAATGGGGGTTAATATTCACTTGCTATAGCTTTTCCATCAATCCTTTGAAACTCCCAGAACAGACGCCGTCCCCACTCCGCCTCAGTGAATGGTACTTTTTTCTTCAGGACCCGTTCTTTGTGTCTAATATATTGTTTTCATTGCATCTTTTGTGACCAGTAGCGCTTTATCTAATCTTCAACATGGATCACAATTTTGGATTGCAATCCCCTTAAAACATTAAGAAAATTGGTGACTTTCACGTTGGACTGCGTCCCTACTCAAGATCGAGCAAATGCGGCACTCATTTTTATAAATTTTTTTTTCAAAACTAGTTCGTCCGGGAATATGGAATTTAATCACACATACCACATCCGCTAGGCTCCCTTATCTAGCAGGAATTTGAAATCCCTCTGTCAAAACCTTGTGAACAATTTTTCTTCCATTTTCTGATGTGGTCTTCTTTTTTTTTGGAAATTTACACTTTGCTTTCTGTTTCGTCGCGTAGGGCTATGCTCGATTCTCGAAAACCAGAAACTACAGCTGGAAAATAAAGTGGGAGATCCCTCGAAATTAGCACCAAACTGGAAATTGATTTATTTGCGGGTTTTTTCTCCCAGCAGAAAAAAATTACTGACCACCTAGTCTTAGCATCTGTCTGTAACTGAGTACACTCGGAGTTGCTTGACTTGATTCACTTGTCAAAGGATGAGTCTTTGTCAGATCAAGTTGACATTCACAGTCAATCCATTTCGAGGACTAATCAACAGAATCGCATGGAAAGCTTTGAAAAAGAACACCCATTTTGGTGGTCATTCCGGAAACTCTTCAAACGCCCTCGTATCTCGAAATTTGGGAATCCAATCAATCAATAGTCGATTCAAGGTGGTTTCATTTCGGAAAAATCGTTCAACCGCTAAACTCGGCATTGAGTGGTCGGATGAAGGATTACTACGGGCCTAGGTGTTCCGAGGTTCCGATTAGATCGCAGCTCGTTACATTTCCCAATTATACGTCGTCGAGTTGTTGCTCGAGCTGTGCTTCGACGTTCACAGAAATGCGGTCTTGCCGGGTTTGTGGGATCAGTAATAAATAGACCACTCCTGATTTTGCATGAAGGGACGGTTTGTGTGTAGACAGCCCTGTCTCTGTTTTTCAAAGACATGCACCCACAACAAAGGTAGGTGTGTGTCTCTCCATCAGAGAGAAGTCTTTTGAATTGTCATTCATAGCAACACCCATGATCGTCTGGGAAGATGAATACAGCTACATCCTCCCTTCTCTGTTGAGAAGGGGGAAATCGCTCTCTAACAGGCTCGAAAGCTTGCATACTAGTTGAGCTGTACGTCTACGTGACAGCTTTGTGGAAGATATGGCTAATTCTGTATGAACTGTGTGGAAGCCTGTCATAATGTAGCTTTCCCAGACTGATCACCCGAAAGCCTGAGAAATTCCCACGGTCGGCTCGGCGCTGATCGGCTGAGAAAGTGCCTGCGTTAGAGACGTGCGACAACGATGAAAAACTCCGCCCATGCGCGCCGCAATTGGACGGCTGCAACATTGGGTACTAAATGTCCGTAAACGGTTTAGTTCAAACTATGCGGTGAGCTTGGTGTGTCTTTCAACAGCTACTGCTTCAGCTTCGTGTCCAGCAACAAATGGAACAGCTTGTTGTCCCTTCAGGCAGGTGGATCGGCAGGCGCTCAACGTTGTCAATTCTACCTTGCATCGAAAATTCCAAGATTCTATGTACTCCTCCAGGACGGCAAACGTAGCGCGTATCTAGGTGCGTTCTGATCTCGTCGCGAACGGACTGCTGCTGATCATGTTCGCCCTAATGAATTTGTACGCGGGCGCGGTCATGTCCCTTATAGACTTATTTGTAGAGGTATTTTACAGAAGTGATGCTTGAACATACTTCCACATTGATGTGACAGCCATATTTGCGTGAGAGGAAAGGATTGTACGGTACCACTGAAGTATTGTTAAGCTTCACACCTTTACACATAACGAAACGTCCGTCCTCCCTTCGTCTGTACCTTGGATATCCGTCCAAATCTATAGCTGTCTCGTTTGCAAACTGCTTCGGAAAATTCTTACTACATTTGCCTTCCAGCATGCATGGTGAACTCGGATCAAGTACTCCGCAAAGGCGGTGTATCACTTTTTTAAACAATGATCTCGTAAAGATCAGGATTGGTCTCCTTATCAGGAAGTTCCGCGCAAATCAATTCCTCAACGTCGTCTGCAGTGCGCAGCTTCCATGCATCTTTCATGATGGTGAGGATGTGCGTATGAGGAAGGCCTCTCTTTCCAGTTTCGGCTTGAACACTCTAGCAACAACGTCAGATCTATCAGAAGCCGATTGTCCTGGGGAGAGAGCTTCTTCTATCTCCTTCCATTGTGGGTTGCACGTCATTGTAATGAACAGGTCTGGCTTACCGTGCCTGGCAACAATAGACATCGCGTCCTGGTATTTGGCCACCATGTCTCGAGGGCTTCCAGTGTATGTAGCTGGCAAGACGATGTTACGCCCCGGAGGACCGTTATCAGACAAATCCGCCATTATGAAGTCTCGCAATCCTCTGTAGGTGTCCGCGCGCAATTGTGCCTGGTTCTGTCTTAAAAATTTGAGGCGGTTTTGCTCATTCTTCCCCCAACTATCTACCACAAACTGTTGCATCAACTTGCCTGCGTGGAGAATCGGCTTGAAACTGTTTCTTGGAAACAGCAGGTACGCATAGTAATCGCGCTGTGTCAGCTTCGAGCGTTTACGACCTTGCATACGCTGCTTTTCCATCTCTGGGTGCCATCGGAATTCTCCTCTTGGAAACAGTAGTGGATAAGTAAGTGAGTCGCATGTGGGGTCGTGATCAGTAATGAAGGATCGCTGGCCACTTCTCTCCATGACCAGCAAACGTCGTTCGCCCTCTACGTCGTCATCAGTACCTTTCAAACAGCAGCGACTTCGTTGGAAGTAGCGAGATCTCGATCCGAGTTTCGCTTCTCGAACACCATTTTTATAGGAATATGCTGCCGATTTTCCTCTCGAGCACGTTCTTCCTCTTCACGCACCACCTCTTCCATCATGCGGTACGACTGAGCGAAGACATCGTCCCTTCGCATGAATTCAAAGAGCAGAGCGAAGATGTCTCTGCGACACTCTCGATTGATAGGACGTCCTGCAAGCTCATTCGCAGCATCTTCCGTGTCAAGGATATATATTTGAGCGAAACTGATGGCTGTCCAGGCAGAGGTCGCACGGCCAAATATAGAGTGATGCATTGATGCAGTGAGCAATAGAGTGATGTATTTGGCCGTGTGTTCGCAAGCAATATGGACCTCCTCCCCTTGGTATGGCAACGTTCGCCGTCATCGAAGCCATTGCTAGTCCACTGTTGTAGTTGCGGATCATCGTTCGAAAGTGCTTAGAACAATTGTCTTGGCCTTCGAGAAGGTGACATATCTCCGCTGGAAACATTTGGAACATTTGAAGGTTCACAGGGCCAAAATTGCAGCATGAGTTGAAACTGCGGTTGTTTGGAGTGATTAGTTCTTGTGAAAAGTGCTTTGCGCCACAGTGGCTACATTCTACTACCATTTGACCAAGGTAATGTAGATTTGGTCTTTCTTCTGCACGTCGACCAATTCCTGCGTGAACTAATCGTAGTAGATTCGTTCTTTCTGCACCAGCATTTCTCAAAGCAGCCTGCCTGTTAGAGTATCCCCAGACTTCGCCAGTTCAAAATGAGTAGAAATGAACCGGCGATATAAGAGATAAGGATTGTGGAAATGATACGTATCGATTCTACGCTACATCGCCATGGATCGCTGCCAAACGGAGCTCATCGCCCGTACTCTCGAAGATGTGCTCAAAATGAACTGGCGTTGTGAGTAATGGCGATAATGGGAGCGATGCCTATCGATTGCCACGCCCCTTTTATTATCATCCCTCTTACGTCTGGGGTCTCCTCATTCACTTTATCCATGTGGCGATCGCCACGATTGCCGGCGAAGTCTGGGGATACTCTTACGCCGTTCAGATGATAATTCTCTTGCACGAACAGTGTGTTGTAGTAGTGCGTTTCTGGCACGCTGTGCATCTCGCTCGGCTTGCGTAGCATTTGATCTGCGTTGTTGCTGACGCTCGGCATTGGCTGCTTGTCTTTGTCGTTGCTCAGTTATGGACTCGTTGCGTCGTCGCTGCTGCTGACGATGGGTGTTGGCTGCCCTTCTTTCTTCTTGCTCGGATATGCACCCGTTACGTCGTCTTAGCTGCTGACGCTGGGTGTTCGCTGCCCGTCTTTCTTCTCGTTCAGATATGGACTCGTTTCGGCGTCGTTGCTGTTAACGTTCGGCGTTTCGTGCAAAACGTACATCTCGCTGTTGCTGTGTTTCAGTTCTTCGAGCCATTCGTTTTCTTTCTCTGTTTGCTCGGCGGTCATCGGCTTTACGACGATTCATGGAGAGAACTCAGCACAAATGGGGAGCCGTGGAAGCTGGCTGTTCTTATAAGCGTTCATGCAGCGCTACCAGCAGCACCCATATCTTCTGATTGTCCTTCTATAGCATTATTAGTACACCAGTCTGGCCGTCCGGCTGACGCCGGACTTCCAGACTTCTATTGATGCTTCGCTCGCATTCTTCAAAGCCACAGGGGCTATGAATAATTGCATGTAA
>KN730294.1:4430-14856 GCA_000816745.1 Ancylostoma duodenale | reverse complement strand
CATTTTTGTAAGCTTACATGCAACATTTTTGTAAGCTTACATGTAAGGTTTTCCTAAGCTTGCATGTTATCTTTTAGAGACAGAAACAACTTACATGCGGTTTTATCGCTAACTACCTTCATGTAAGCTAGGAGTAATATCGCATGTAACTTGGGAAAAAACTTCAGAGTAAGCTCTATCGCTAGATATGAAACAAAACGTCTGATTACGGTAGCCATGGGATAACGCGCTCTAACAGAGAAAGGCTGCGCGCGTGCATACTGTACAACGATGGACGCTGAGACACGATTATCGGACACTTACCACCCGCGCGCGTCAGGCCCCGGTGAGACAGTGTATGGAATACGCTTACTCACTGTCTTTTTCTAGGAAGGACAGGTCATCCTTGACCTGATATGCCTGATAAGGTGCTAGAGTGAGTTAGAGCTCCTTCTGAAGCATGCTTGGCTGTTTTTTTTTCCAAGGTCCAAAAAGGCAAAACGGCCTGACGCGACGCGTGCGGGTGGTAAGTGTCCGAAGACCATGAGACACACACAGCCTAACGAACATTTAGTGAAACCTCCCCCACCCCATCGAGCGGAGCACCGGTCCTTTGAAGATGAATTCTTTTCTACGATTCCACAATAGGCAGCATGTAGGGCGCGCCATATAACGTCATTTGAAAGCACGGACGCCGCAAGCCCGCAAGCGAAATTGTTCGATGGAAAGTTTTTGTTGTGGGACCTTTTCAGGGAGTTTTCTATAGTCTTCGTCCAAGGCGTCGCCGTAGGCTACGAACCCAATGAAATTCGGGGGATGAAAATTTGCCCGGACCGCGCCTTTAGGACACGTTGCAATCCATAGGTTGGATGTCTAGATGAGTCAGAGCCAGCAGGTTACTCCGGGGGAGAAACTGTGCTGCGCCGATGTCGCTTGTTACCCTCGATTCACCAAGGAATTAGAATTGCTATGATCTGATCGAATGCACACGACCCACGTACTTCCACGTCGTTTCTGGGATCATTTCAACGTGTGGAAGATCGCTGCGACTAGCAAGCTAGAACGTGCGCGATTTGTCAGATGCACCTCTGCATTCCTCATGTAGGAACACAGCAAAAGCTCTCCCCCCCCTCCCCCCACCCCGTCCACCGAAAATGGATCGCCGAATTTCCGAGATTACTTTGTAAAGTGAATGGAAAATATTGCATTGGTTTGTTTTTAATCACTTATTTTTAACAGTATTTTTTAAATAGTTGTTATCAATTATTTAATATTTAAATGGATATTCTTACTATTTTTGTTCTTCGTCGTCGGTCCCCAAAACGACGGAGACCCCCGCTTTTTCCTCACGCTCCCACCCCCCACATTTCCTGCCCTGCATCCGCTACTGGATTATACCATTAACCAGAACCGCCTATAGAGGCTACGACTACTTAACTTACGAAGCAGTGCCAGCGAACGAACCAATTTTGGATCAAGATGGTCACGACGGTATCTTATGGATAATTATACCTACACCCCCTTCCTGGTAATCCAGGAGAAGCCGCAGCATAAGTGCTCTTTGCTAGACATAATCTTGGAGTTTTTATAAAAGAATTTAATAAAATGAAATTTTGAACTTTGAAACACTATGAAGATGGTCACTGAACACACGCATTAAGAACTGAGTAGGTGCAGAAATTTCCAACAACGGATTACTTGAAAAATAAGATAAGAAGGTGAAGCCCACACACAGAGAAATCACACAGGGAACAAGACGCACTCGTGCCAATGTATTAAATGCTCTGAAGCTCAAAAATTTAGCAGATTGACAAGCCATCAGAGATGATCTTCGTATTCATTTAATTACTTACTTATTTATTTTCCTCTCTTGGTCCCTCAACCGTATTGAAAGATGTCCCATTCATACTTGCTAATGAAAGTGTTGAAAGCAATAAAGAAGGTATTTGAAGTAACAATTAAATGTAGGGTTGGAACCATCTACGAATACTTCAGTTCAGAACTCGTAAACAATCTTTAATCAAAGAAAAGAACATAATTGAGATAGCCAGGCTTTCCACATCTTTATAAGTATGTAAAAAAAAACTCTTATGCATAAAAATATGCTTATGCAAAAGCAAGACAAAATTGAATTACCGGCACAGCCTCTTATATACATCCCCTCTCTTCTTTTTCTTTTTTTTCTTTGCTCACGCACCACCATCTCATTTTTTCACTCACCTGACGCATGTTGCGGAGGCACATATTATTCATTCACATTTTCTCTTCCAAGTGAAACTTTGCCTCGAACTTCATAAATTTGCAGGGTAAACAAGTCATCAGTTGCTCTCACTAACAGGGTGATTAGGGAATTGCTCGATATGACTCTTAAGTCCTCATAGTAGCCGATTTTTGCAAAGTGTATAGCTAATAAAAGAACGTGGGTGCCGCATCTGTTCGTTTGTCACAACAGATGCAGCATATGGGTTTTTTAATGTTTATTCGATTTTCTACCTCCACTGTAGTGATTGCAGTCCTGCCTTTTGACTGTGAGTTCGTTGAATAAAAAGAAATTATTCAAATATTCCAGCACGTCATTAGGATGTTGTGTTAGTCGAGTCGATCAAGTCAAACCAGTTTAGGTTAGGTTGGACCAACAGCTGTTATAGTCCGCTTATTAAGAAAGATAGTACATACTCCGAAAGAGACCACAGTGAGAAGGACGTGAACAGTGTGCAGCTTCAGCAGAAGGCTGCGAGAAATGCTGCGACTTTGCACATATACTCAACTATCGTCGTCATTGACATGGAATATGTATAGCTTCTTCATCTCTAATAACAACCAAATTTCTGTGGGAAGAAGTGAAGAATTGATAGATAATCGACAGATATCGGAATACGTGCGCGTTTTTTTACCTGGAAAAAACGCGCACGTATTCCGATATAACAATCAAAGCGAACATTGAGATTTTTGCCAGCTGAACAGGGCCGCTTACTCAGACATGGAGCCGGAAATTCCGCAGCAGAAAAATCGCTTATGGAAAAGTGTGCTTCTACTGCTGAAGTTCCGGCGCAGTGAATAAATATAGCCATTACGAGAATTTTAGAACAATCTTCATGATTCGCATACAACGCTTAAGGATATTATGGTACTGAGACTGCAGTAGTTAACCAAAAAATTTGGCACGTAATTGATGAATCTAGTTCAATCACAAGTGTTAAACACGAAGTCGGCGGTTGAGAAACGTCACAATGAAAAGAATGGGCTTGCACTTGAGATAGTCGATACTGTGCTGATTCAGTTAATGAGGGCATAGGGGAAAAACCATCTAAAAAGTGCATTTCTGCAAGAAATCCAAAAGGAAGCAATAAGAAGAAGTGATCCTCTGGAAAACACCTAATCAATCGGCACTCTGACACGTACATGACGAGAGCAGGAAGCCTGAAGAGCAGCAGATGGGAGAAAAATTCGTAACCAGACAGATTCCTATGGAATCAATAGCACTTTCCTTTTCATGCCTTTTTCAGTCTCACATCATGCAACCTACACGTGTTTTGACACGTGTTAAGCTGAGCTGCAGACGAACACGTCGATGTTGTTCCCACCCTCAAATACTATTCAGGAATATTTTGTTTATGAAGGAATTTTATATTTATTCACGCATACATAAGCTCTGAATCCATGTCACACACAAAGAACTCAAAATGTACAGCAGTGCATTTTCCCTAGTTTCCACAGCGAACTTTGCCTGAACTGAAAAGGCGAATCGAACTATAATCCAAGAATTCCAAGAGATATCAAGGTGATAAAGAAGACATCTCATATATGGCGAACTTCACTACTCATTCCCTTTCTTTCTGCAAAATTTAGTTACACCACTACAAATGCGAAATTCAAGACTCTGAATTGTAAGTGCTCAATTTCGGTAACACTAAAAGCTTTTGCAGAAAAAAAAACTAGTTCAACCTGTAGATAACTAGCCATTCAACCAAGTCAAGTCTCAATCCAGCTTCTTTTTTCAATTTTTACTGCTACACGTCTGACTAAGAGTTAATACACATCAAGGCTTATCGATATTTTTCATTCCCTGGAGGTGTTTATAATGCTTCATTTTGAGGAAGGTTTACTCCCAGTCAATTAAAATAGCGAAATTCCGATATACCACTCTAAAACTGCAATTTTAGAAGTACATAGAGAAGCAATCGCACTTGCAAAGACAATAACAAACGACGCTAATCGATGCGAAATGCAAATGGAAGGTTGCTGATAAACTTTTTGTGGTCTCTGGTTGTTTGCTTGCCCGCCATGTGCACGATTTCATCGAAATTGCTCTTCCACTAACTCCCAGGAGTATTAGGAGTAGAACATCAGGTTCGTTATACCCTCTAGACCTTCTCTAATTCCGGAGAGGGAGAAGCACTGAACCCCTATCAGCAATTTTCTTGTTACATCTAGGTGGATTTCGTAGGTACCTCCCTTCCACGAAAATGAAAGCCTGCTGAACTACAAATGCGAAGTCAGAAATCCGGCATGGCATAGAGCTCGAATACCTGCGCAACAAAGCTCAGGTAATTTACATCATGAAGCAAATCAATGGAGAGCAGGAGGTGAAGTTTCTACGAAAAGTCAGACATGTGCACGTACTCTGAGGTAAGTAAACCTGGTCGACTTCGAAGTGGATTCATAGTTCTGACATATGTAGAAAAGGATAATTCGGTACTTGAACATGGAAAAACCAGAGCGACAAGGTATAAACATGCGAAGAAAGGAGTGCCGCGCTAGCTTATTCAAATGAAACTGATTCCAACCCGAATCGGAGCTTGATAAGCTCGTTGTACACAATTTTTAGGGTGGATACGTTGTTTTGAAACGCCGTCCACAGATTAGAGCGGAATGTTACTGGAAATGAAGGCTCAGAGCACAAAGAGGTTCGCCACAAAACGCATTCAATTATTTTCAAAGGTCATCGTCCAAGACCAGCAATGTAAGAATGTCTGTCACTTGCAGCCATCTGTCCTGGCTACTAGCTGATTTGCAGAATATGTGATGTGTTCTTCGCAAAGTGTACACTGCTGCCGTTGAACTTTTCATCGATCAAAACAAAGGAAGCGACGATGCTGCAATGAGGGGAGTGGATAATTGAAAAGAAGCGTTCTCAGATAACGGGTATCTTCAGGGAGAAGAGCATTTTCACGGCTATGCACTCATTCGTTTCGCTTTCTACAGCGTTCGATCATATCTCGACTGGCACTCCACGCCGTGTTTCAGTCCAGTGATCAGCGCAAAATGGTTGCCGAAAAGCGAAAACACAGCAAGAGCACGTGCGGCCGTTGTAGGGTACTTCAATTTGTGGCATGCGTCACAACAAAACGACTGCTTCAGCAAAAAAGGAAACACCTGAATTTAGCCAGGATAAATGAGGCCTTGTAGAATGGGAGGAAGAGACTTGGAAAATAGATCGATGAGAATTAAATGTATTTCCTAGAAGAATGGTTGCTCTAAACACTACTGGAGAAGAAATGTGAGCACGTGCAAACGTCAGTTTTCCAGAAAATGCAGACTTTGGAAAAGGAAATATTCTGCTGCTCATTTGTCCCAGAAAGCACGCTCACTGGAGCGAAAGAGAGAGAAGTACATCGAATGGATTGATCAGTGCTGGATCGTTGTCCTTCTCACCATCAAAAATAATTGGAGAGACATTAGAGATAAAAAGAACGTGAGAAAGTGTGCGCTACTTGGAGAGACAGCTGAGAAAGACTGTAATGGTGCACAAATACTCATCTATCTCGTTTTTTGAGGCAACTATATCCCTGCTGGGAACGATTCTCCATCGATTATGCCAAACAGGGGGAAACGAATGTGCTTCCAGCAAACCCTCTTTAATTGGATTCTAATCCACTGCATTCTTCCAGTGGGGGGAATGGAAGAACGATCAGCGCGATTTCAGCAGAAAACATATTCACACAATAAATTTTACAGCCGACTGGCAAGTGCGTACTCTGTCTGTCTGCTACCAACCGAACGCTACGAGAGCGAAGCAGAGAGAACAGGCATCGACGGTTGGCAGACCGTGATTCTCGACGACCTTCCTGCTGCTGGTGCAGTTGGTCGGAAGCTAATTCGCTGCCAGAGCTGAACTGGTTCGGAAAGAATGCAGAAAGTCGGAGGGACTTCAGCAGAACGTTCCCTTTATTATCATTATTTCACAGTAATTAATTGACTTGCGACGTAAAACCTGTCGGCTCTTCCGGTTTTCTGCTGCTGTCCTTCCAAAAAAAAATTCTGAGTAGTCAAGAAATCAATTATCAAACCTGGTCAGAACAATAGCAGCTCAAATATTCTATCAAAAATAAAGAGTATCAAAATCTTGCAGGGCGAACCTTCATCACTGTTCATAAGCGACAAAGTTCATCGAACAGTTTCCAAAGGTACTAGACCATTCAGCCACTACCACTTCCGCACTCCTATACGAATTTGCATCACGGTTTCGGTAAGACTCAAATACAATACAAGCGGTATCTTCTTTAAAACCATGCGATTTCGGAGGATTCGCGTTTTTTGCGTCGCCCTCGCATAACTTCGCTCATTGAGAAGCGAGAGGAACGAGAAGCACACCATTCGAATCAGCACGCCCTATACTTTCTTACTTCACTACTGCCTCTCAAAACTTTCGAAAATCGTGGTCCAGTTTCAGCAATCATCTTAATCACGCATCCACAGGGCACATGGGGTGCGAGATGGTGGGTCATGACAATGAACGTCTCCCTTGATTGCCATCCATAATTCAGACTAGGAAATTTTGTGTAAATCTCATTTTCATGTGCTATTTCAAAGAGATCTGACTTTAGCAGATCACACCGAGGTAAATGATACCCAGCTTGAATAGTAACTTTCTTTCGCGTAGGTGGCCACTTCAATATGCCACAAAGGTACCAACTAAATATAAAAATTGGCTACTGTGCTTTATCCAAGCGTAAAAACTATATGAACGGATGAGTTTGATAGAATTTCACAGGTTTATCGGACTAGATATGTAGATAAAGCGGTGCAAACGGGTTCCATGTAAAATGAATTTAATATGAATATGGATAGTGAAATGACTGCATGAGGAAATGCTAAAATATCGGAATGTATGTAGTCAAGGATAATGACCTCTTTTTGGCGCTTACAGTAGCACGACCTAGAACCTTCATTTGCATCTGTGTTGGAGGCAAACCCTGAGGCTGTGCGAGTGCCAGAGGGGGTCTTGGGTCATCAAACATCCGAAGGAGGAGGATTCGGCCGCCCCAGTTACTGATTGTACATCTGATTAATGCTTAGTGCATGTTCATCTGTGTCCATGCTCCTCTGTGTCATTCCTTCTTTTGCGTTACTACAATTGATGAAACTCTAGTTTTTTTTCACTAAGAACATAGGACTATTTCACTTTTCCGATAAACATGGAAAAAACTGAAGGAAATGGTAATATCTCCTCGAATTCGTGACACAGAAAACGAAGGTGCTGTGATAGCATACTTATGCTGTGATCGGCAAAAGTATGGAAGAACCACAAAAAACAAGACTTGAATTTGGAGACATTCACCATACAAGTTGGGTATCATTTACCTCGGTATGATCTACTGAAGGCAGATCTCTTTGAAACAACGCATGAAAATGAGATCTACACAAAATTTCTTAGTCTGAATTATGGGTGGCAATGAAGGGAGACGTTAATTGTCATGACCCACGATCTCGCACCCCACGTGCCCTCCGGATGCGTGGTTAAGATAATTGCTGAAACTGGACTACGACTTTAAAAATTTTTGAGAGGCAATAGTGAAATCAGAGAGTATAGGGCGTGCTGATTCGAATGGTGTGCTTCTCGTTCCTCTCGCTTCTCAATGAGCGAAGTTATGCGAGGGCGACGCAAAAAACGCGAATCCTCCGAAATCGCGTGGTTTTTAAAGAAGATACCGCTGCTATTGTAGTTATTATAGTTCTTGAAAGTCGGAATTTGTCATCCATGGCTTCCTTGCAAGTATTGCAATCTCAGTCTTCCTCATCCAGCTTCATATCGCTCTCCATTTTCTAATTTTCGTGTTTGTTTGTTTTTTTTTACACCCAAAGAAGATTTGGAATAAAAAGAGTCCGAACACTTCCGTTTCCTCAGAAACTTATACTTCCTCAAATGGAGGTTGATTTCTCAATGACTTCCATATTTCAGTACATAGATAGTTCCGTTTGTTTGCTTTGTACTATCAATCTCTGCAGGTTTTTTTTTCAACTTGGATAATTGCTCGCATCAAATTGAAGCAGATGCTACAAATCTTTGAATGTTGAAGGTAAGAAATTCTTGGAAATTACCAGTGTAAAAACAAGTAGATAAAATTGTTCTACGAAAAAATTTTATCACTATAAACTCTTACAACGAAAACTCAACAAAAAACACTAGATCGGAGCAAATTCTCATGGAAATGCGATGCGAATGAAAAACCTAACAAAGTAGTCAAGATCTTTGAGATATTTGGCCAATTAAGTGAATGAATACTCTGTAGCACTTCAATTAGGTAAATGACTTCTTCCGCCGGAGATTCTCTTTGGATCGCGCAGTTCCATTTCTTTCATTGAGCCCTAGAGGTCATAGCATTAAACAGAAGAACAGAAGAAAATAGCTGAGGCCAACGACTCACATTATATACCCGAGGAGATATTTCAGGAACAGCAATTGAAATGATATGAGCAAGCATCGAAGCTTGCATTCCCGTATTACAGATTGTCACAACAGGATGATCGGATTTGTAGCCGTTAGCGTAGAGCCCTGGAACGAAGTAAGGATAGGAAGGTAGCAATGTTGTTTTAAAATGCGATACAAACACTGGCGGATCTCGTCCGTGCTTTTCAGCTGGCCATTATCATTGACCAGTTCAGCTGCTGGTGCATTTTTGAAGCCAGGAATATTGCTGCCGCCCACGCCTGGAAACAGATGTTAATCAAATGCCGTAAATGGGAAGAAAACGAAAAAAAATGGATAGGAAAGGGGATACGATAAGGATCCAGTCCGGTGTCCTCCGTACCATTAAATTGACCACGATGGCGTGCATCCAAAAAGTTGACCTAAAGTAAGACATACATATAAATACGTTGGATGACCACCTTTTTAATACGTATTTTCCCGAAGTGGGAAACGTCCCAGGTATGGGCACAAAGTCATGGCGAAGGACGCGAGAGAACACGAGAAGAACTTTCTTTAGATTTGATGCTTCTGTGGAGGTTACTGAGTACCATTCAGCAGTGCATCAATATCGCTCAAAGCCAAGGTCTTGCCTCAGGATCGCTATAGGGAGTTCTATACGTTTGAAATCAGCAGAAGTCACTGATGAAATAAGCAGTAGTCACTGATGACAACGACATCCACCATTCCATTCAAAATCTCAGAGAAAAACCGTTTACGAGCCCGTTTTGAAAGAAGAAGAACTTGGGTGAAGCCTAGCGAGGAATTCATTCTCCTGAAGACGCACTATCCAACAGGTTAGGATCTCGTATTTCCACTTTTACTCCGCCCAAGTCCCCACAAAAAGAGCTCTAGGACCACTTCGTCGACATTATCCGCATTCCCATGTACATACATATACCACTGCGGTCAGGCCCATCTGATGATTCCAATTCTATAAAAATATCGAAAACAGTTGTGAGATGGGGCTGTGTTTTCGAGGAAATAAAACAGGCCAAGACTGAATGCGATAAGATACTCAAGAAACTTCTTCTTAATACTTTCGTAGAAATTCTTCCTAATACAAATTGCAATACAGCAACCCAACGATTCAATCGGGTAGTAAGCATGATTGATGGCTAACGAAACGAGCAACAGGGCAATACATACAGAGAGCAGCACTGCCAATGTTCACCCTTCTGTTAGGTTGTCAAACAAGTTCGTGTTTTTTTTTTGAACTGACCATTTTTTCTCCAACGTTCATTGTTTCGCAAGGAGTATATATTCACTAGACGGCATACCCGGCTTCGCTCGGATGTTTTACTACCCCGGCTACCTCACACTGTTGAGGGCAATTGCTATCGCTCTAAATTTGTTAAAAATAGACAGTGAACCCGGCTTCACTCGGATGTTTACTTCCTCCCGGCCATTTGAAGCTGATGCCAACACTTGTTGAACAACAGAATGCTTTCAAAATCTACATCATTTGGTGTTCAACTTAAATGATGCTTCTTCACCCTGCCCCTCCCCCCCCCAAACCTAAAAACTGGGGTGAAGTTGCCTGACTGGTGAATAAATTCCTCTAAAGTGCTAGCCTTATCCACGCTCAGCTTTCCGGAGAATCCAGAAGGCACATTTTCACAGACCCGTATGCAAGAATACCCAGAAAATCAATAAAACAGACAAATCGATGTTTCGGTCAAAAAGGTTATCATATCCGTGTTCAGCGCATTGAGATGCCCAGGTGGCCTTTTCTTTACCGCCCCGTAGGCAAGAATA
>KN730290.1:0-14146 GCA_000816745.1 Ancylostoma duodenale | reverse complement strand
TATATATATTTATATTTATTATATATATATTTATATTTATTATATATATTTATTTGTTTATCTGTCACTATTATTACTTCGTTTAGTTATTCTTTAGACGCATATAGCACAGATATGTACGTATGGAGCACTGGCGTACGCAGGGAGCCCGCCCCCCCCCCCCGAGAACGGGTCGCCAAAATTTTTGAAATTGCTTTACAATACAAACAAAAATCTTCTATTAGCTAATTTTCAATTGTTTATTTTTATTATTATCTTTTAAACAATTTTTATTAATTATCGATCATAATTATTGATTATTACTACAATTATAATTGATATTTTTATTAGTTTTATTTTCCATCTGAGTCTCCAAAGCAGCGGAGACCCTAGCTTTTTTCCCACTACCGTCCCTCCCGCCCACTTTCTGCGTCCGACACTGGTATGCATTGCAATTATTCTGTAAACGTTTTTAAGGAGAAAAATCCCAAAAATATTGTTTTTTTTTTCGGAAAACTTCTAGCAGTATCTATTCTAGTTTCTATTCTACTAGTCACATTCCCTCTGGATATTTCCAGGATGTACGCAATTTTGCGTAATTGCAAGCTTCCCAGTTTTTCCTTGCATAGTGCAATTACTAGCAACTGGAGAGCTCTCCGCTGAAATTTTAGCCGAACTGCAAAGAACGACTGGTCTCATCTCACCATTGGACCCTTGGGATTAATTTCTGATCACTAGGCCAGGCACCAGCCGGTATTTACTCATCTTGCCGCCGTCATTGGTCACGCTGCAGCACCCGTGACAGCTGAGTACTCGCTGAAATGTCGCTTATAGCCGAAAGCCTAGCAGAATCTGTAGATCAAAGGGTAGCACCTTAGGTTTAAAAAGATTCGATTTTGCCACTGTCGAATATTTGAAAAAAAAACAGGACTTGGATGCAACATCGACATTACCCATGGTAAACATATTAACGCCGGTGTCAGTGATGGGCAAATTTACGGGGTGTTCAGACGTTTACCCTGGGTAACCTCAATGACTCGTACAACCCCAGCGATTGATATGTCAATTCTTGCAAGTTTTGTTCGGCTATTAGCACTCTATTCATCACGAAATACTGTCACAAAGCTCTGAAAATTATATTCAACAAAAAACCGAGGTAGTACTACTATGATTATTCCCTGATTAATTGAACCCCTAGGTACATCCTTTGCAAGTGCGCTCCATCGCCAAATTATGACCCAGGGACAAGTTGTGCTCGCTGAAAATGGAATAATGCTTTCCCGGTTCCGTCATATACTTTTTTTTAAATCGAAAACGCGTTTATACATCGTGAAATCACATAATAAAATTCTGTCGCAGAGTTAACACAACGTGCTCCACGGATAGTATTTGCCCCACTGCGAAATAGCAATGAAATCTACTTGAAGTTGTCGAAAAAATGAAGTTAATCGTGTGAATGAAGTTTTAAGAAGAAAAAACCATGAAAAATTACAGTAGTCTAGTTTTAATGTCGTGTGATAGTCTAGAAAGCCTTACCCCAACTCCGCTCTATGGTCAAAATCTGACCTAAAGTGAACGCCCACTCCACGTAATCACACCGCCTCTACATCCTACTTTACAACAATTTGACTACCCTTTTTATTAGTTCCATTAGGAAAAATTGCGCCTCTAATCGAAGTTCGACTAAGTGTTTCATTGCGATAAGTGAACGCGCTCCATTGTCAATATCTGGCCCAGCGCTAATTGATTTCAATTATGTTCAAAAAGCACAGAATCGCGGTGTGACTTCTATGATGCGTTGCGTGGGGGTACATCGCAGAAGAATGACGCGTGTTAAATATTCTTCGTTACCCGAAAAAACATCCATTGTTCCCGAGTGAAACGGTGGTTTTTTCCCGGATGCCCTTGGTGAAAAGCGCACAGCATGCGAAACGAAACTGTGGGCCCACCCACAGGTTTTCTGAAGATTTTAGCTATGCTTCGTGCATATTCTCCTGGCGCGCGTTATCTTTCGTGCTTCAGTTGTCCTGCAAGACGGGGGCTACTGGGATCAAGACGTTTTTTGGAATCTTCCTGGATGTTTTCAGGGCTGCCTAGCCATGGACCCCTAACAATATCGCGTTCAGATGACGTCTTCGTCGACAAGTTTCCTTGAAGATTCCCCGCGATTTTTGCACTTTCCGTACTAGCGCTAATGGGATAATTGAGGCAATTAACGAAGGTTTTTGGATCGCCGTGAAGTCTAGCAGCAGTGCGATTTCATCCTCGAACGTTCGGATACGTTTCAAATGCTGTCTTCATCCGATTCTGAAGAAAAAGACACCCTTCCACCCCCTTTTCCGGATCATCCATCATCAATCGAATCTTACCTTCGATATGATCTATTTGGTCCGTACTTCGTTTTCTTTTTTTTTCTCAATAATTTCATTCCTGTTTCTTTCTCTTTTTTTAAGCGCAAACCATCTTCTATGCATTTTAACTCTTAAAAAAACTAATATGAACACGCTGCTTCCTGTTTTTCTATATTTTTTTCTTGGGTTTATCCGACTTTAATTTTTCTCACATCCTTTTTCAGGTTCCTTTGAATAAAATTTCGCAGATTCCACTGAAAGCAGCTGCAATTCCTCATCTCCTCACCTTCTCGCCCTCGTCCACTCTTTTCCTTTTCTCGCTTTGTTCTTCCATTTCTTTTTGACGTCACAAATTTTGCAGTTCATTCCTTTGCTGTACCTCTATCACGTATTTGCGATTTTGTAATTTTGCATTATTATGCTATTTTTCTAGGAAACGCATGTATTCTTCATTCCTAGATCGATTTTTTTCTTTGCCCTTATTCTCCTTTATCATCTATTTTTGTCACTGACCATCTTTTAGAGAGAAATTTTGCTACTGCTTTATCTATTGCTCAATGCCTGAATTCTTACTGTTTTCTCCTAAATTTTTTAAATCAAAATTTCATTCGACCTCTTCTCCATTCATCCTTTTATCCTCTGTGTTCTCCAACGTTTTATTTTCATTTCTTTTCCTCGAATATCGGATGTTTTGATCGTATTTACACCCACATACGTAACTTATGTTGTTCTCTGAGGATCCGACAAATCTACCTTTCCATAATTTCCAGAGATGGAAGTCAGTATATTTATGGGAATTGTATGTATGGTGGTCGTATGCGGTAACATCTTCGTATTGTACGTGTTGGTCTCGCAACCGTCACTGCACACCACGACAAACTTCCTCGTCTTGTCGTTAACCATCAGTGATCTATTACTGGGCACCGCGATCATCCCTTTTGCTATTATACAGGTAAGAAAGAGACCTTTTTTTTTCTTCTTTTTTAAAACTTTTCTTGGTGAATAGCATACTGTCCGTAGTTGCAGACGTTGCGCTTAGTTTGTACTTTTCTTCCTGGTAGAATACATTAGCTTCTGTGGCCAAAGTGACAAACAGTGCATATTTTCGGACTTCCTGAACATGCTTCACGCTTGAAGTGCATTCACCAGGAATATGTAAGGTCGTCTCACGCACCTCCACAGAACAATAGGTCTCAAGTGGATTACTGTAAACTCAACGGGAAGGTACTGTAAAGGACAAGGGCAGAGATGGAATAGTTGAAACTGAGGGAAAAGTACGCGCCTGAATCAGGGTCGAGTTCGTTTTCGTGGTCCAGGCCTAAAAACAGGCCTAAAATGTAGAAGCTGTTGAAGTACATCAGTAAAAACCCAGGTAACTACATCATCTCATTGACTAATTAATAACCTTAGCTCTTGAATCATTTGGTAGTACCTTGGCGAGGGGCAAGGACTTATGCGCTCTATTCTTTGGCATGAACATTGTGTAGGAAACGGGGCAGAGCTACTGCCACATAGTTGGTCCGTTCATGCATCTCTCTCCGTCCATCAACATTACTCTTCTGTGATTTGCGCACGATTACACTAATTGTTTTGCACTTTTAACATAGTGGAAGAGCTGACGATGAAGGCCGGTGCAGGAGGCGAGGTGCTCGAATTCACCAATCAGGGGCAGCGGCTCCGCCCCTTTTCCCTCATAATGCACCATACTTTCACTTTTTTGTTTAGTTTTTTATTTGTTCATTTACTCATCTACCTCACAGCATTAGATATTTGTTATTTATCAGATATCAGATAATAATAGAGTTCATTAATTTCTGGATTTGGAGTTTCAGATTTTTTAGATTTCCACAACAAGCCAAATTCTTAGGATTTAGTTTTTACTTATTGGGTATTTATTAAAATTTTTTCAAGAATTTTCATGTCTAAATCTGTATTTGTTAATCTGTTTGTTTGTCTGTCTGTTCACTAGGTGGTCATTTCATTTATGCTCCAAAAATATTGTGCAAAAATAAGATATAAATAAAATAGGTAAAACGAAAATAAAAAATAAAACAAAAGCATTATTAAATCAATAAATTGGCAAGAAACCGTGGATATTCGTACAGATTCTGGGATGATTTCCACATACAAGTAGCAACAACGTCACTATCGCCTTCCCATGAGCAATGTTATTATCCAGAATGTTCAATTCCTTCCTTCTTGTTGTCCGTGCAAGTGAAAAACACCCATGAATATAAGTCACGACTTGGTTTTGTTGTCTTTCGTCGACAAACTTGCATTTATCATGCAAATGTCATCGTTGTGGTCCACATCGGGGGGCGAGGATTTATTGTGGCTGGATGGTGCCGGCGGCGCTTTCATTTGTGTTTCGTCGACGTCTAAGCAACGTGTTTACTTGCGCGAATAGAGGTGGTCGTGCATTGTTTTTAAGCGCGGCCCCCATTCGCGTAGCGTATAAAGTGACGGGGTTGGCGTGGCCGGGATCAGGCCCGCGGATACCAGCCATTCATCTTTGAGATGAATTTCCCGGATTAGACGTTCGCGCAGCCGAAAAATACACGAAAAATACGAGAAGCAACATCTGCTGCTGCTTTCAGGAACACAGCAAGGACTGGCTTTTCGGGGACGTTGGCTGCCGACTGTGGCTGACCGCGACGTGTGGTTCTCCACAGCGTCCATCTACAACCTGCTGGCGATCTCGTTTGATAGATACATGGCGGTGAAACAACCGATACGGTATCCGAGCATATCGTCAAAGCGGTGGGTGGTTTAATTCGCCTATAAATATTTAAGCGGTGGTCTCAGTAGAGATTCAGTCAACAAGGGGTAAACAGACCAGATCCAGATCGTAGCTGGGGATAGGGGAAAATACATATCTAGAAAGTGTATCCTATAAGCTAAAACACGTGAAAAAGGATAAGTAAATGTATGAAGTACGATCTAGTACACATGAAAATTAAATTTAAAAAAATGATGGAAAGAAAAGTCCCATTTATCTTGCGGGTTGGATCGGATTTTCATAAGTACTCGTCAGAATGCCAAGAACTACGTGCTGACAGCACTCAGCGAACAAGTTTCTGATCGCACCTGATTTTTTTTTGCGCCCAACCTTGTTGACAACTTGTTTTCGCCTTATCTCGCTGACTAGTTGTCGGTCGTAAAGCTTGTCGACAACTTGCTATTACCTTTTCTTGCCGGAAAGTTGTCGGTTCCAAAGCTTGTTAACAACTTGATTTAGCCTTTTTTGTTGACAACTTGTCGGCCGTACAAAAATGCCTATAATTTGCATTCGCATTTTCTTACTGGCAACTCGCCGGTAATTAAGACTTGCCGGAAACTTACCTTCACCTTTCATTGTCATCAAGTTGATAGCAGACTTTTTCCAATTGTAACATGACACCTTGTTCTAGAAAATTCCAGATATCTCTGTGACAACGAGTAGAAAAGCGAGTTTACTGAAATTCTCGAAATTTCCATGCTCTAAGCCCATCAAGCTCTTCCAGAGTCCGTTGCAAGACCAATGGTCAAACATCCACACGGCTGCCATTATTCACGCGTAATTGTACCAGACCCCTATGTAATAGTGGTTCTTAAGCGTTTAAGTGCCCCAGCATCACCCCTCCATTGTTCTCTCCCGAGGGAACACCGTGCTCTCAACGGGCGCCAACACAATGGAAGAAGTGGGCGAAGCTGAGGATGATTGAGAGACAGCGCGAAAAATTCTGCTCGTTCCGGATATCCGGTCATCAGGGGCTGAGAACTTGTGTACTTTTGCATAATTTCTGTGCTCCTGCATCCTTATGGAAATAAGTGGATGGGAAAAGGGCAAGAATGGAAATTTTCAGAATTTGTGATGATCATAGTTCCAGCAAAATTGGGTGACGAAGACGAGGGCGCTGTTCGAAATCGAAAATGTTTTTAGTGCCAAAAACCAGAAGTTTCTCAAGTCTTGAAAAGAGCGTTTCGGGGCTTCAAAGAGGTCAAGAAAAACTGATATTCCCAATTGACAAGAAGACCCGGATGAAGCCTGCTCAATGTAGTTCTTGTCACGTTTAAAAAAATCCCTCGGGTTTTCGCTGACCTTTATTTTCTACAACAGCTTCCCACGATCTCCACCCTAGAGCCTTAACGACCTTAAAGAGCCCTAACTTTACTTATTCTGAATCGACCCGCTCACCATTATGCAAACCTGTTATTGTTTGTGGTTGTTTATCGCACGACGCCCTGCTCTGAATTCATTGCGAGAATCCTCAATGGATTCTTTGCTCATCGCCTCGAAAAAAAGCTACAGGGAAAACTCCGTGTCGCTATTAGCGCCGCACTAAAGCCATCACACTTCCAGAGTCACTCGCCTGCTCGTCTTCTCAGTCTGGGCGTTTTCCGGACTGCTGGCGCTGTGCCTATTCATCCTGGAGTCCCTCCACAACTCACCCAAGCAGGAATGCACTCCGATGCGTCTGCCCAGCCTCTACATCATTTTCTCAGCATCAGCGTCGTTTATAGTCCCGGCGGTGATTATGGTGGGTTACTGTTAGTTACTGTACCAGTTGAAATTGTGAAATGCACGAAATCACAGTGGAGATTTTACAGATCGCTTTGAACGTATCGATTTTCTGCACAGTGCTGACGACAAGTAGATCAAAATGTGTGTCGATCAATAGCAGCGGAGCGTCGATGCGTATCCATCGCGGAGGAAGGAGGCCTAGTGCAAATAAGGTGTGGTTACGGGAAAATAGAAAAAATTCAATAGGTAAAAATAGTTGGAGAGGTGTGAGAGAAAAAAAAGAAATGAGAGAGTGTGTGGTCTTCCGAGAGGTGGGCGAGAAAGGCAGAGAATATGCACAAATACTCAGATGTATGGACATAGTTCCTTTTCAAAGGGACTGTAAACGCAGACGGGTGCTTTGTAAATGGAAGATGCCGCAGTTACGGACTTTTAGGCCAACAATATACCAATGATCTTGATCTCATCGTTTTGTTTTGTTGTTTCAATCTTTCAAATCTCTCAAGAAATTAAGGAACATGAACTTTATTCATTTATATTTTCGTCTATTTATTCAATTTATCTGTACGCGTCACAGTGGAGTGACTTATAAAATGATTTATACATTTTTCAACTATGACACTTAGCATAAAAATAGCAAGATACATAGAAAAATACGAGATAAAATAAGATTTTTGTGACTAAACCCTCATTTCCCCTATGGTAAAATGTAATAGTAACTGATATCTGATCGAGTAAGGTAGTTTAACTGTTTTTTGCAGGTTCTGAAGCAGTATTCCGTAGAAAGCAACGATATCCGTCAACATCCGAAGATTTCGGACAAGATGCATCATGCCGAGTTGTTGACTCAGGGTTTGTTTTTCTAATTGTTTTTCTAGGAATTATCACTGGAGCACAAAATCCACCCAGCTGCCTAACTACAAGTCCCAGAATGCGTACTTTTCTGGATTTTTTTTTCTCGAGAAGCACTTTGGATTCCTTAGTAGGGTTATTGATTTAGTGAGGGTGTTGATTACTCTCCCTTTTAGCAGCTTTTTACTAGCAGTACTTCCAATAAAAAACCATACAGGGCTCAAAAAAAAAGACCGGAGCAGGCAAAGATTGCTCTTTTCTGTTCCAGAAAAATGCTCGGGGACCATTGTCCATCTAGGGAATATGCTATTATTTTGACATCCTCAAAACACCAGTGAGCCGCGTCGCCTGCTTGTCTGTGTTTTTTTAGGGAAAGCGCCAGCGGATGTGAACGGAACTGATCGGCACGCGATCGGGAATCAGACGCTGAAGACGTTCTTCTCGCAAGTGATGGTTGTGTCATTGATCAGCACTAATAAGAAACGCGGCAACATCTTGTCAACGCTTGGGAGGTGAGATTTTCTAGGAAACAATAGAAAATTTCGAGAAATTTCTCACGTCCTGAAAGAGAGTTCAGAAAGAAAGATCTGCATAGAAAGATAGATACAACTGTTCTATTAACAAAGGGTATGAAATCAGCGCATAGAGCAGTGTCGAGAGAGCCTAAATTCCACCTTAAGGAAAAATTAGAAATGTTCTATGGACTAAAAGGTCCGGATAAGGTCTTCTTCCTGAAATACACCCTTTTCACTGTATTAGAGGCATATCTGGTTTTTTTTCCCAAAATTTTCACGTCTTTACCTCAAGAAACACAAGAAATGTTAGGACAAGCCGTAGAAAACTTTTGGAAAATTTTTCTTCGTTTTTAGGAACCAGTCCTCCCAATAATATTTCAACAAATTGAGAGAAAAATCCTTCGAAGTGGCTTTTTTTGTTAAATGTTCTTCATAACCAAGAAGTCCAATAACAGGTTTACTGATTGTCTGAGAAAATTTTCTGGTTATCATGAACCAAAATTGAATTACGGAGCGAAAATTGGTCCATATTTCTTTTTGAAAGCTGTTTGTTCACAAGAGCTATAGATATAATAAAGGAGAGCAGCAATAGCAGTAGTATAAAATGCGACGGTTAATTGGCGTACCATACGCCTTTCGATTTTCTTCTCTTTTGTCACGGAAAACTTCCTTAAATCACGGGTTAACGTCCTTTTCATCAAATAATATATTATTGAAATGTTCATTTTTATTATCTCATGACTCTTCTTTTTCTTGAAACTTTTTGCCGAAAATTAGGAAATTTGCAGTTTTTTTCTTGAATGATGACTAAGGTTTGGGCCTACGCAGCTACATATGTATGTACATATGTACTAGGGTCTTTTTTGCCTCATTACATTTGCACTCATTGCGAACACGAATTCACAATTTTTATGCAAATTTAATTTTGCACTGGCTGTCAGGCTCAAAAAACATCCATCCTTTAATGCATCTCACCACTCCGTGGGCGTATGTATAGAGCCGTAGCATTTCATGATGAACAACTTAGGGAAACCCTAGTTTCGAACGAGGGTAATGGACAGGATTTCAACATTGTACTATCAAAAGCTGTATTGGAAAAAAAGTGGTTATGGGGTAGGGTACCAACATTGGTCGATGACTTGACCAGTCGCGAATATGTTGACCTCTTAGCTGGCATCTCCCTAGCATTTTGAATTGTTAGTTCAAAAGTCTCACTTCCAACCTGGAATAATCACCTCAAGTCAGTGGCGGACGCAGAAAGTGGGCGGGAGGCAGGGGCGTGGGAAAAAAGTGGGGTCTCCGCCGGTTTGGGAACTCAGACGGAAAATAAAATTAATAAAAATATTAATTATGATAAGAAATAGTTGATAAAAATATTCAAAAAATAATAATAAAAATAAACAGGTAAAAATAAACTAATACAAGCTTGTTATTTGTATTGTGAAGTAATTTCGAAAATTTGGCGACCCATTCCGGGGGTGGGGGAGGGGCTGGGATATTTTCACAGTTATTTCTCGATGTTGCTGACATATTGCTGACAAACCTGCGATATTGTCACGTGAATTTGCTCTTTTTTAGATTTCGAAAACCAGCTCAAGTATTTCTTCAAATCAAAACTTTCCATAAATCCAGTATTTCTTAAATCCGAGAAAACCTCAAAAGAAAAAATTTTGATGATACCGCTGACTAGACAGCGGTATCTTAGCGGAAGCATCTTCTATTTCCCTGAAAAATTTCAGTGAACGTCATCGCCATCGCTTCTCGCGGCTCTCGCTTCGTACTGAACTCCGTGTGGCTCGTACGACAGCCGTTGTCGTAGCGGTCTTTGTGATTTGCTGGATTCCATTCAGCACAATTTACACGCTACAGGTTGGTCCCAGGATTCTTTGTGGATACTTTGGCGGTATTTATTAATGGTAAAAATTCCAGGCCTACTCGATCTGTCTTATGCCCGACTGTATCACCAACACGATGTACGTGATCGCGTTCTGGCTCGGCTACTCCAACTCTGCGGTGAACCCACTGCTGTACGCGGCATTTTCCAGAGATTTCCGAGCCGCCTTCCGGAAAGTTCTCAGCCGCAAATCCAAGGGATCTGTCCACAAGTGACTCGGACCCTATTTGATAGATCTAGGATCTCGTCCGTCATGTTAATCTTCTATGTGTATGTATCCCTTACTC
Source organism: Ancylostoma duodenale (assembly GCA_000816745.1). Lineage (NCBI taxonomy): Eukaryota > Metazoa > Nematoda > Chromadorea > Rhabditida > Ancylostomatidae > Ancylostoma > Ancylostoma duodenale. The sequence continues at coordinate 3,764 of KN730290.1, read as the reverse complement.
ACGAATGTATATTAGAGTTGTGTAAAATTGCGTGATAATCCGACCATCGAGGCCAAATTCGCAGGACGTAAGCTCACTAAAAAATTCCAAAATTTTCTGTGCCAAATGGTCGTTTGCTTTATTTGATGCAATTGTTCTCACTGATTGAGCAGAACGGGTTCTTTTTTGTTTGCTAATTTTTTTGCCATCGAACAAATTTCTTACTGACTGGTCGATCTCTCCAACCCGAATTCCCTTGGTTTTCTCGATTTGAACTGTTTTCCTTATTTTTCACAACCAAACTGGATTACTGGTATGTATGTGTTTTTATTAGTGTGTGATAAAGTTTATTCATAAGAATTGAAGATGAGAGTTTACAAGATTCCAAATATTTAAGTAATAAATTTTGTAAATAAATGGAACGAATGTGTTAAAAATAAGATAAAGTTGGTACCTTCGTTATAAAATCTGAACCCCACGCGTCGTGTCGCAAATCGGAGGCTCAGTGGGCCCAATCGGTTGATCATCCAACACTACACGTACCACAAGCACGGAATGAAAGTGTGAAATTGATCAAAGATAAAATACGTTTGGAAGAGCCATTAACTATATGGACTGGGTTAACACAAAGGCAAGAGAGGTTCATTAATCCTGATATCGACATAAGTGTTTTGAATGTGATGAACGATAAATGGATAAAACTACAAAAGTTCAAAGCAGTGATTAATTTAATGTGCGTAAAAGTTAGAACTGTAATTGGCTGAATGAAGTATGTACGGCCATCGGGCCACATGCTCCAGTATGCAATAAAACAACAGCAACACACACGGCATGTAATAAATGTAATAAAGAACGGAACGAACGAATGTATCAAAAATGATGGCAGATAAGATTAATAACTAGCAAGGAGGGAAAAGGCCGGTATGTGTAGAGTCAGAAGGCTCTCGAAGGCGAACTGAAGGCGCGCGGTGGCTGGAACTATCGATAGCCGATAGCGCGGATGTGGTCAAATTCAGATCACAGCCGCCCACGGCACGATCACTGCTACGGTGCCCCGGCCTCCCTGTGGATCATAGCGATCGCTTCGTTATACGTCGCCTGCAGATGCTCTGCGTGCGTCGGTGCGTCGGTTTTGATCCAGCCTCAATTCAAGGTTGTATCCGTCTGGAAATCAGATCAGACCAAGTCTCTAGACAACCAAACCATAGAGATCTAATGACAACATGCAAAAAAAAAAACGCTTCAAATGCTTTGGGCTTTGGTAACATAAAAAAAGAGTGGTTCGTGCTGGGACCCACTTGCACTCCATACGTGCGACTGAATAGACAAGGAATCGTGGTGCACAGGCTTTCACGAAAGACGCTGCCCGAGTTGAGTTTCAAATATGGATGCGACCTGTTTGATGCTGGCCTGATCTTCTTGGGATATCTTCTTAAGAGTCTTCATCTTAAGATTTTGTAGTCATCGCAATCGTAATCGCCGCGATGACCATCTACGATCGCTGCGATCGCTTTATAAGAGTGATCTAGCAAATGATAAATAACCGATAATAGAATGCACAAAAATGATGAACAAATATTCAATGACAGTGGAATGGAGTGAGGAGACTGCGCTCATGAGAGGCGATGAGAACCATTGGGAGATGATTTGAAACGACGATCGATAGCTATGTTTTCCACTGTACGTACTGCTGTCACACCCCACTTCTGATACATCTGAACTAGCAGAATCTAGGGATATTGGACCTTACGTTAAATGCGAGCGTGAGTCAGACGTGCGACTCTATTGTAAAGGATAGGCCACTACTGATGCAGACGAAACGCAGGTGAGATGCTCGTGTCTTCTGCAGCGCAGTGTTAGTAAAATCTTCCAGAAAAGACTGTGTGTGAAGCACGTCTGACGCTACATTTACAGGAAAATTGAGTCATAACAGCAACTTATGTTTTGTACAATTTATGCGTGCGTTAATCGCTCGTCAGACGCATGCACCCACATGCGCTTGCGGAGCATTTTCAATGCAAATTGGTCAACGCAGCACTTACATCTCCAATGAAATCACGTAGCGGCGGCCGCGAGTAGCTGTGAGGCTGCAAACGCATGCGTCACGCGTGCGTTTGAGCTGCGTCAAGGCTGTGATGAACGCACACATCTAGTGTAAGGAGACGCACGCGAGACTTCTAAGGATGCGATGGTGGGAGTATGTAGTGTAGGCGGGTATGAGGACTTGGAAGAAAATTGAATAGCTTGTCCCGCTCCCACGCGCCGCGCTTCCTGCGTCTTCATACTCTGATTGTCTGCGCATCCGCACACTTCAATGTTATCATCGATCGATTGAGCGGTGTGGCGCGTGAAAGCAGGTCCGAACTACTGGACTCCATATGTCATATTTCGTTGTTACTATGGAGCACATGGCAATTCAACAAGATCTAGTAAGCTCTTCATCACCGTATACCTTATATGATAGTGTAGCATATTAGAAAAAGAGCACGTTTACCGAAAATCTTTATTTTGTTAAGACGTAATGTAGAACTGCACATGAAGCATGAGAACGAATTCTGATCAATAGAAGTCTTGGCAAGATTCCGGTGCTAACACAGGTATGAATCGGGCAAATCCGAAGACGTGCAACATAGTGATGAAAGTGAACAAAGCAACCATTATTGTCACCAGAAACGTCGATAAGCAGCACTTTCGAAGGCACGCTTCTCCGTTCTTAAATAATCGCAATTAGCCGGGCGCGATTCGCGCACAAAACCTGCTACCGACCTTGGCGGAGCGTCGAGAGCGGCTTGTCAACGTTGACCTACTGCTTTTCGCTGGGGTGCCTTTCAGTGGAGATTGTTTCGCCGGCATCGCATTCCCAGGACGTTTCTTGGCGGAATCTGCAATGAGAATTCATACATTGTGGAAAAAATCCCTGAGATGCATGGACTTTCCCACAGGCATCTGCTAAATAGTCGATGTGCTTGTCATCTGTTGACTCTACATTTCGCGGCGCCCTAAAATAAATCCGAAGCTTCTTGCCACGGCGACAACTGTCACAAATGCAACCATCATGATGGTAACCAACGGATACTGTCCGCCGAATGGTCGTGGTTGAGCTGGAGATCCAGGGGCTGGAGATCCAAAGTTTTGCTGCGGTGGTTGTGCAAAATAGTCGTCCATCTGAAGGTGAGAGTTAAAACGAATCGACTTCCATGTGTTTGAGCCGGACTGGAGTCTAACCATTTTGACTGCGAGGGGTGTGAGCTACTAAAATGAATAATCTTACCTAATTTCTTCTATTTATACTGCATCCGGTGCTGATAACCGTGCTGTTTTCATAAGCTGTTATCGTTTTTTCAAATCTCAATAAATCATGGAGCGGCTGTACCACATCCTCTCATCCGATGACAAGGAATACTTATTCAGAACCCCCCGAGCTAGTTGTCAGCCCACTGTTGCCATGGAAGATCTTGCAGACAACTTTCTAACTAGCGAATCGTTGTTTTACGCCATCACACTATCGAAGAACAAGTTATCAGCAACCTTTTCTCCTTACAATTTACCCACAAGGAAGAGCCGAGGCAAGATGTGGACTACTTTCCCGCAAGAACAACTTGCCAGCAAGATTCCTAATTGAAAAGGTTGGCTGCAAGTTGTCGACAACCTTTCAGCCTAACAACCTGTCGACAAGGGAGAGTCGAAGCAAGTTGCACGCTAGTTTCCTCACCTGAGTAATATACGTTGCAATCAGTGAGGACAACAGGGCAGTGGTTACGGTCAAAAAGTCATTCAATTCATCA
>KN730285.1:0-14500 GCA_000816745.1 Ancylostoma duodenale | reverse complement strand
GTTATTTCCTTTTTCTTTTCACTGCAAAATCACAGAAGTGGACTCAACAGTTTCATGCTCCTCAAATTCATTGCTAACCAAGTACCATTTTAAAAAATTCAAAACCATTCTCATTTCAATATATCTACAAGGATGTTGCAAGAAAAATTGCGTTGAGGTAAACCTCAGGTGGTTACTGCCATCCTCCCAGAGAGTGAAGCAGTTAGTAGAAGAACATTCAAGAATATGAAGCAGCAGCGAGCCACCATTGCTATAAAAATCTGTTCAAAAATTCAAAAAATAAGCAATTCATAAAACTACATATTGTCCAATGGCGCTTATTCGTGTATTACTTCAGTATTATAAAGTACTCACAATGCTCAATCAAATTCATAAGCCTACGACATATCTAGTAATTATACCTCAAATCTTTCATGAAGTATACGGAAAAGAGAGAAAGAGTTCCAGAACGCTTCCGTGATCACATCATCATCGATCGTTGATCCTATCTTTGTTGTTCTGCAGATGTTGTTTGTTGCTCGTCTCGAGTCTGATTTGTGATCGAAGTTCTATCTCGTCCAGTCATGCTCGTCTTACCAATTTTTGTGCTTACCTATTCTTTTAGCTAGAAACAATAGCAAACGTTTCAAAATTTCAGGGAATGGAGCCGTGTAAGCCGCCATGCTTGCTATTGCCGACGGTTTGTGTGAACGGCGGCAAACAGGCGACTTCGTCTGATGAGCAGCCATCCACATCAGGCACTTCCTCGACGGCTGCCACCACCTCGGCCTCGATCGGCCCGCAACCTCAGTCTGCCCCCGCCAGATTCGAAATCGTGTCGCCAAAGGTGAGTGCGAGACTAGATAGCCGCCATTGTTTTAAAAAAAGGTTATAATATCGAAATGTTGGACTCATTTGAAAGGGGAATATGTTATCTGGATATTCAAATCGATTATTGAAGCGCACGAAATGCCACACGGAGTGCACAAAAGCAACAATATTCCACGTAAATACTCGCACTGCACCTTCGTGCAAGCAAGTGTGTTGCGGAATTCGTTGGGAAAAAAAGATATGCTCGCCAATGAACTCCATAGTAGGAGGGGCAATCATTAGAAATTGCGAAAAATTATCTACGACATTTTACGCTATGCTATGACAAAAATATGCAAGGTGAAACCTCTACAGGCGACTTCATAATCGACTTCGAGACTGATAGTTTGATTAAAAATGTCATTAGACAAAAGACGTTCACGATATCCTTCATTTGAATTGACTCCTTCTATAAGAGGAGAATCGACCGTATCATTTTCTTAAAGGCAGCACCCACGAAAATTTTCGTCATCGAGATTTTAGCGTAACATTGAGTTTTTGGTTGTGATGAGCACGGGTGCATTGGTGAATTTTTCCGGAACTCATGAAAAAATGATTTTTGAATGTTTCATGTTTGCTAGGTTAGACGTGGATATTCGAGTTGCGCTGATCAGGTCTGACAAAAAAGTCGATAACGATGCCCGTATCTTCACATACTTTCATGATGTGTTTGGGTAATTTCCTGGATTTGCGGCCTTCTCGAGTAAAAAAACGGAAGTAGGAAGAAAGGAGAGTGAAGGTCACATTAGCTTAGCTCTTGTAAAAAACAAAACAAAAACTTAGGGTAAAAGACAAGAAGAAATAATGCAAATACACAACAAAGGAGAAGATATGAGTGCTATGGTGCGAAAAATGGTGAACAACTTTTCTAAAATAGGAATAAAAAGGAAACAGACAATTGCTACCAAAATAATAAGAGAGCAATGGAGAAAAGTGGAAAAACAGCTGATTAGTATCAAGTGTCGCTCCAGGGCTATTTTTGCAAACCAGGGTCCGTATCCAATATACTTTATCCAGTCGGATAAACGCGCTCTAGCGGATATATTGGTGCGTTTTACTGAATCTGCTATCCAATAAAAACATATCCGCGGATATGCAAATCCACTCATTTCACTACAGGATATCTTTACCCGGTTGATTTCTATTTGATAACGATCCATGATCTACTCCATCTTCATTTCTTGCTGTCTGGCCAAGGCACCGCACTTGCGTCAACAAATGAACTCATGGATTGATGAGTTATATTGGATAGCAAAATGGAAAAAAACCAGTGGAAACGGGTACATATCCGCTGTGTTTTCCCTCCCACGGTCAAATATATTGGATACGGCTCGGCTTCAGGACAACTCGTACCACCAGGCTGGATTGAAATGTTGAAATAGTGTTGCACTTGTAATATCTTGCGTAAGGTAGGTCTTCCTATTGCACTTCCGTCGCAGAATTGTCGGGACTATTCCTTAGGTTCGAAAACTACCAAGAGTTCAGATGTGAAGGTTATCGTGGGTGCTGCCTTTAAAAGATTCCCCCACCCCCAAAGGCTGTGATTCGGGGAGGAAGAACTGGTTTGCATGCCGCCTAGGATCTGGGCAGAGAGCTGTGTTCCGACTGAAGGCTTAGGTAAGCGATTGTTTCCCAAGCTTACCCAAAAATGTCCCCGAACGCGTACGCGCTTTCCGCCCCAGCGCTTGGTGGATGCAGCGATGGACTTCTAGATCCGCACTGCACCCGCACGCGTCCGAACACGTCCGCACCACCATTTTTTCTGACCAATTGTTGCACTGCACTGGACCAAGGTTCAACCTGGGCTTCAGCCGTCCTGACTAGTTTCACAGGGCTCTACTTGTCTCCGCCAGAGCCAAGCTCTGACACTTAATCACCGGGTTATATAAAGGCACTTAATCACAGGGTTATATGCACCTCCCAAGGGGCGGGTCGTCAGGTGACAAGCAGGGGGTAGAACGCAAGACATGAGGGACAGAACGCAGTTTGAGCGACACCACAGTTAATAGGGTCAGCAGCTACCCCCCCCCCCCCCCCCCAACCGTAGGCGAAATATAAAGTGTGCTGCTCGCACCAGTCCGAATGCAGCACTTCATTACACAGCAATGTTTCCCTTCCGTTTTTTGGGCGTGAGGCACAACAGTGACAATAAGAATGGGTATAGGCATCATTGTTATAGTATGATTTCGTATGAACCAGATACCTAGTCGTACAAGACACACAAAAGTCAGGGATTTCTGGTTGGAATTTCTACAGTGCTCGAAATCCTTTACTTGCAACTCTACTCCACTTATAATCTGGCTCTGAAAGTTAATTTTAATCTCGAACAAAAAATTATCTCCCTGGAAAAAAGTATCTTCCGCTTAGACTCAGATGCCCGGCATGGTATGTGATTGGATTCTTCTCAGTTTGGCGAATCACGGAAAAATGCGAGCCAGACATTAATGCAGCCGATCCCTAATTCCTGCCATTACATCATCCTATCGGTGCGGTTTTAGGTGAAAATGAGTGTATCTTTTCGAACTAATCCTTACATGAACATTGATTCGCTTAGGATCGCTTGTTGCATTGGTGTCAATTGGCTAGGTAGCGCCATCCCTTTTGAACCACTACTCTGTGCTGGAAATTTGCACCATCTCCCTCAAAAGATATTTACATTTTTTACAAGTAAGAGAAACGCAGATAGTCCAGCACATCATGCATATGTAGGGAATCCACAAAAAAAAACCTCAAAATATGGGAAAGAGTACGTCTACTATTTGGGGCGGCTGGACTACTTCACAGCATCTCTGTATGCGTGAAAATCCCAAACTCTTCCCAGCGGAAATTTTCATGCATACAGTAATCATTTATGGAGAGTGCGAAGTCTCTCCTCTTTGTCCAAAATCATTATTCGCCGACTATTTGGCTCGTTTACCGTGTACCTGCTCTCCGATTCGAGCAAAGGGATCCACTCCCTCGATTTGCAGGCCGATTGAGCTTCCTTGTATTCTCCAGCGCTTTTTGCGGAAGGCGTTGGCGCCACGTGGTGTTGGTGGGAGCGGTCGTAGGTTATCACCAGTGCCGCCACCGCCGACAACGGCTTCCGCCGCGCTTATCGCCCTCGAGTCTATCCCATCTCAAACGCCTGCCCTTTCACCTTCTGTGCATCTCATGACCGATGTAGGTTCATTTTGCTCCATTGAACTGTGGCGGAGTTTGGAACCGCTGAGTAGAGCTCTTTTTTAAGAAAAAATGTAGTCTTAGGGTTTCGTTTAATTTTTCTCGCAAAAATCAGAAAACGGCTAGATTTTTGGTAGTTTTGGATTCTTGCGTTGTTGTGTTGGAATCTGAAGAAATGCTGCCAGATTGAAGCCGAACTCGCTTATCTTCTCCTGCCGCATAGGCGGCGGGAGTGGAGGAGACCTCTGATAAGGCTGCGGCAAGTGCTCATCTGCACCTCGAAAACTTCCATTTTAGAGGCAACAAATCACGAATTTCTATCCACAATCCACAGCACGCACTCGAATCGCCCACTGCTAGTATCAGATGAAAGACTAGTATACAGTCCTCATGACAATAGTAATTATTTAGCGCACTATATCCCCATGAACGACAAGATTCTTGTCAATGAGAGCTTTCAAATTACAAGGACTGTAGGAAGAAGAGGACTCAAGATTGTACAAGCTTCTCTGTCCAAACTTTTCGAAGCGTATTTTCATGAAGTTCTACACCAAAACAGCTAACAGCTCTGAAAACGGCTCTATCAGCTCTTCTTTTTACTGTTCAGAAATGTTTCAGTCATCTGGATAAAATAACAGGGGAAATTCTAGCTCACATTTATTGTTATATTTGTCCATATATGCTTTGATTATATTTCCCTCTACCTAGAATATATAGTCAACCACATTCGGATTTGGCTTGCTTCGTTTTAACCAGAGCCGCAGCACGAGATGGTTATTGACCAGTAGCACTTGGTAGGCGTCGGTTGCATTCAGGGGGCTTAGTACCAGTGTACGGCGCAGAGCTGTGTGATGCGATTGATAGGTTAATTCTGTAATTCATGGATGTAACATGACAACTGATAGGTATAGTTTCCATTTCCGCTACTTCCTGAGGAAAACTGGCCAAAATGAATTGCATACCCTAAATGAAAACGCCGCACATCGCACGCAAAGCCGGGAACGCGTGCGTGCGTCTATCCTGCGTCTGAGATGCGTCAGAGCTGCGGCTGCGCCTATGTTTCCCCTAGGCCTACGTATGTTCTTCTATGCATAAACATCCCCACTAGGGAGGGGAAGAGATCGGAAATGCTGTCAATTATTGCAGCCGTCCCAGAAGGTGCTCATACAAATGTCCACATAATGAATCCCTTACAGATCTCTACATATGCACAAAGTGTTGAACCTCCTGCGCTTCTCTTGTGTGTATATTCACGAGGCGAGAAGATCTCCTCTAGGGAAGGGCATCCCCTTCGCTGAAGAGGGGATCGCGAAGGATCAGGCTTGCCATTCATTCATCCGGAAACTTCCATTTTTACGTAATCTTTCTGGAGAGACTGCTTACATGAAGTTGTATTGGATCTGGATCCGCTACTGTCTGGGTGTTGATAGGTGAAGTAGCGCGATCCCTCGTTATCCTCTAGTCAGCGCAGCGGATGTGCATTCCCACCAGAGGATCTCCTTGCCTCGTGAACATACTGAAAAAACGCAGGTGGTCCGACACTGCGCATATGTAGGCGATCTAAAAGCGATTCACAATGTGGAAAATCGTACCAGCACTGTTTGGAAAGGCTCCAATACATGACAACATTTCTGTTCCCCTCCCATCCCCAGCGGGGATGTTCGTGCATACGGGCCCTAATAGATGGCAGGCATCTGCTATTAAATGAACGGATTGTGAATCAGTTCATTCTTACCTTTGACAATAGCGTGCTCCAGTGATAATCAGGTGTTGCTCTTCCTGCAGGCGACAGATCACGTTGAAATTTTGAGTGTAAGTGCGCACTGTGATAACAATTATCACCGCAGAAAAGACATCCTTCTCGTCTTCTTATTCACAAAAAAAAACATAGATATTGTTTTGAAAGTTGTCATTGGACAGTTTTTGACCTCTTTTTATGGTTCTTTTTTGAAAGAGGACGGTCTCCCAAAAGCGATGGAGGTCACCCTGGACGAGATTTAGTGTCCTAGTCGCGCGTTTTGCAATTGACAGCGCATCAGCACGCTCCTTCAAACTTGATAAATTTCCTGAAGATGCTCCCGGTTTGAAAGAGAAAACATGCTCCAATGCTAACTTTCTGTGTCTGACAGGTCCTCCACAACTTTTAACGAATTCTACCGGGTCCTTACAGTTCCGCACTGTGATTAGTTTTTCGAGGATTGCAGCATGGATATAAAATAAATTGGACTAAATCTTCGCGAACTGGTGCGCATTTCTAACTAAATTACCTTTCCTCAACTTCATTTGTGATTATTTACGTTACTTTTCTGGTGCTTCCTTCTTCTGCTGCAAAAACCCTATGTACGTAGTATGTACGTAGATTCTAATGGCCCATTTTTGAGTTTGACTGGACTTAGCAGTTCCCAACGCCTAGTGTCCACCTCGCTCTAAGAACTAACAAGATAAGTGCACGAACTTTAGCTACTGATCCGAGACGAGAGCTATATGGTTGGAGAGCGCATCCAAGGTAATGCTACGGGCTGTACTTGAATTCTGCTAAATGATCTACAGAAGCTCGCAATTCCACTTTTAACCATTCGAACAAGGGAGGAATACTTTGGCAGTGTGGCATATCTTCTGCACCTTCCGCAACGGGTTGTGAACTATCTTGTGCTCCTCACGACGCTGATCTCAAATCTGTTTTCTTCTCTCCTGATTCTTGTCTCTATCAGCCGGTTTTTTGCAAGAACACTAGACGAGGCAGTGCATGTGAAAGTTGCTTAGTTACATCGGAGCAGTGGATATAGAGTAGTTAAGGTATCTGGAAGAATCCTCCCCACTTTTTGCGCAGAGGAGTAATTTCAGACGCTGATCACGATTTGCATCATCATTTTGCACGGTGCTGCCATTTTCCTGCCACTATTCTGAAGCATCCTTCCCTTGTCGCCGTGGTTGGAAACCATCTACATCGGAATTCTGAGCTTCTGTAAACCATTTAGCAGATTTCAGGTATAGCCTGTAACATCATATTTGACAAGCCTTCTAACCATCTAGGTCTCGCCTTGGATTGGCAGCTTAAAGGCAGCACCCGCGAAAATTTTCATCTCAAATATTCCGGCGTATTCCGGTGGTATCGAGGCTGCTTAACACCTTTATAAAGCAGAGTCGTTTCGATAGCACCGAAACGTGTCTTTTAAAAGCTCTTGCTTCCGTGATGTGCTAAGGATGTGGTTGATTTGCACGGGCCATGGGATGAGTACCGAGATCAAAGTGTCGATGGAGTCGACCTTTCACCCACTGAATCTTCCCGCAATCACTTATTTCTTTTTCTGAACTGCAGCCTCTCCGCAATTCATCGCAATTCATCGAAAGAAATCATCACTGGAAAATGTGCATTGGTCAACGAAGGCGTTGCTTCAGAACCAAACCTCATGGATTTCTCTGATGAAGGAAGAATGATTTAAAGTTGAGAATACGACAAAAATTAAATGCAGCAATAGTCAAACGGACATATCCCTATAATGCTACCAGGAAGGGGTCATGGGTTACAAAAACAACAAAAGTTAAAGAGAAACCAGCAAGCGGACCTACTATGAAAAAAGTGCGGTGAATTTTACGAGGTTTGCAGAAAAACAGCTGATTCTTCTACGCTTGGCAAATCCTTGTTAAAGAGTTGAACGCAGGGCGTTTCCGCTGCTCTTCTTGTAGAAAACTATCCGGATCGTGCTGAAGTTCCTTGTAAGTGCAACTCTGAGAGGCGAAAGTTTCTGTGGGTGCTACTTTTAAGTTTGTGCACTTCCCTTGTGAGGAATGTGTACCTGTCAGAACAGCTTGTAACCGTAATGAAATCGCGCTACGGTGGCTCTATGGCATGGATGTAAGGTGGTCTGCGCGGTGAATTCAAAACAGGATGTACCGCAGCTGCATGAAATCATGCACATACAGTAATCTCTTTATTTAGAATTACGGGATCTCCAAATTTTTAAGGAATAGGATTTGTGAAAAATCCAGCGATTATCGGGATGTCCTATTCGGACTTGGTTGGCTGTCACGAGTTCTCGAATACGCGATTGCACGCCCTGAATCATGCTGTTCCGATATTATCAGTTGTCGCTGATTTATCTACCATATTGGACGCGATGACGTTTTGGCGCCGGCACACGAGACCCCTGGAAACAAATTTCTGCAGGACTCAAAAAAGAACTAGAACGACACCGTATCACATGCGTTAATTACAGGGGACTCCAAACGGACGCATACAAGGGTCGGGACCGCGGCGCGGCTCTCTTGGGCAGAGACGCTGTGCATGCTGAGCGCATACGTCTCTGCCCAAAAGAGCCGCGACGCGGTCCCGACCCTTGTCTGCGTCCTTTTGGAGTTTCTTGTATAGTTGGATTAGTGAAAAAGTTCTGCAGCACTCGGATAAATTTTTGGAGATGGATCTCTTTATTAAAGCTCCAGCTTCTCTCTCCCTTCCTGCCACTACCGCAGAGGTTGTGAATCGGAAAATTTTGACACCTCACTTTGTTTATACACGAAAGGTTTGAATAAACTCTGCCCACGGGAGCATACAGGCGAATCTTCTGTAGGTTGCCTTTTGTAGTCTTGAGTTAGAAAGTGGTACTGCAAATTGCACAGTGAAATTCGATGTGTTGTTTTTCGTCTTTTTTGTGACGGGATCAACTCTAGTTGACCACCTTTGCGTTTGGTTATTTAAATTGGTCCGGCTAATGGAGACTGTTACACCTGTTAGTCTTCAGACCTTGCAAAACCCATAGGAAAATTCCGTGGTACATCATGAAGAAAAGTGGGGAGCTGCAGACTTTGTACAAATGGCGCACTCAAAACCTTCGGGACCATTCAGCAGCAACTCGTCCTCGCTCCGCGCGCTATTGCAGTACCTGGCTTCAGATTAGTATTTGATGGGCTGATGGCAAACAAAGACATTTCGTTTTCGGCAAAACTCGTAATTATTCAAAAGAGCTGGACAAACAACATGTCCACAACCAGACGAGGAAAATATGACTAGAAAATTAGTAATAGATAAGAACTGAGTAACTGCTTATCCTCATTTTCAGCCACGAGTACCGGTGACATCAAACGCTGTCATTTTCCATCGATGGTATGCCTACAGGGACGAACGAACGAGTAGTTCGAGCTCCGACAGCGGGGTGGCCAGCCTGCAGTTCAGCCCACCGCATCTGTTGGCTGTAGGTAAGAAAGGAGAATCGTTTTCAACATTGATTCAAAATTAGTTTCTTCTGGGATAGTCTTTAGCTCTTCTCTGATTTGAACTATGTGTTATGGTTCACGTGTGCACATTAGTCAAACATTATGTGGATAGCTGAGCAGCTAGTTTTACTCTAGAGCTGACCAAATTTTCATGGACGTACACCATCTATTGTTGTGAATTTGGAAACATCCAGTCAATGTCATGTTCTTCTCACTTTGACTAATACCTTCAAAAATCAAGGATGTGAAAGTTATATCTACTCATTTATATGTTTATTTATCCATCTATTAAACAATTTAATAACTAGTATAATATATGATTAATATGAGCTAGCCGACTTCACAGTCTCACTAGGTGGAGATGTGGGGGCATGAAAAGTGATTAGATTGCTCGGAAAGTTTCGAAAGTATATAGATCCAACATGAAGAATCCTAAGAAAGAGCTTCATTCCTGCCCTACTTTTCCCAGCATTTCTTTCGCCTCAACATATTTTTTACAGTTAATCCGTTTGTTTTTGAGGCCCAGAATGTAGTAGGCTGCTTCAAGGGCTAAAAGAGTACTTTGTGTCAAAAGGTCACGAATTCTATGACCATAATATCGAGATGCCTTCGGATAAACAGCAGAACATGGCCGATTTCTCAGAAATTCTCCGAGCAAATTAGCAGTTTAGAATATTGAAAAAAGTGGTCCTCATAAAAATCGCAAAGGAAAGATCCGTTGTACAAAAAATATTCTGATTACAATATGTTTAGCCAATGTTAGTTGAAATAGTTCACAATAATATCTGGAATATGCTGATTGGAGACCCAATATACCATAGCAAACTATTAGGTTGATGCAAAACGAATGGCGATTTTTTGCTCTGACTCTATTTTCTTCCGCAACTTGGAGAAAGATAACTTCGGCAAACCATAAAGGTAATTTGGTTAGCAGCGACCATTGCTTATGGTATGAGCAGGACCCTGACGCCGTATGTCTACATCTCGTGGAGCAGCGAAGCCAAGAACAACAAGAACCTTGTCTTCATACCGTCATGTCTGGCGAATTTTTTCTTCCGCAATAAGAGTTTCTGGAGCTGGGAAAGGCAGTAGAAATACTACAATTTTCTTGAAAAATACGATGTCTAGTCAAAAGTTTCCTATTTCAATTATCAAATCTCAAGTCAGCTCTCGGAAGCAAATTTTGGCCGAAATTTGGGCTGCAGAGAATGGGCTTTTGAGCGTCTCAAGCGTTTTTCCAGCAGACAGTTCGGGACTCATTGGGGCCAATACGGCAGTAGGTGTTGCTTGAAGGTGTACTTTCTGGAAAGCAGGTTGGAGAGAACCTTCCAGCAAGAGTCCTAGAAATGACAAGGAAAATGCTTCGAAAATTGCTCATTCACATTTCTCCAACAGCTAAGCCGTTGCACCAGAGCTCACATATGGAGCAAGTACTGACATCATAACTTAGTACAAAGAAGCTGTTTTGGACTGTATTGTCCCTAGTGTAATAGAAAAATCAAGGAAATTTGAAAAATTGGGAACGATTTTTCTGGAGATTTTCAATTATTTCGCGTCTGCTAACTGCAGGGAAAAACTGTCGTACTGTCAGAATAAAAGAGCTTCCTTTGCTCTGCAAGAATGTCACCATACCTAGATGTAGTGCTTTGTCTGAGCGAAATTATTTGTTCGTGAAAAAAGTGGCCCCACTCCTTTTGCATCAACCTAATATATCTCTAATCACTTAATACATCCAATGTTTGATGATAGTACTATCAGCTACGAATAAACAAATCTGATTCACTGAACTAATACAACATCTTCTGGTTGATAATATTCCGCTAACATTTCTCATTTTCCAATACATCTTACCTACACATGACCGGGTGTTCATATCAATCATAAAACCATATGTAAGCTTTAAACTTGGACATTAATTTGGTATATTTTGGAAATATGTGCACATATTAAGCATTATGCAAAATACAACCTAGTAGGTTTCCTTTACGTTACTGATGAGCGCAGAAGGAAGCCTACTTTCATATATAATTCGACAATGATAATATGAAGTTTTGGCATAACTTTAGCAGTTATATCAGTTTTTCTTCTTAGGTTTCCAATGCATAGTCACAAGAAGGACTGCGAATTTTGTTCAGGTGCGTCCGTGGGCTCAGCAGTGATGGCCCTCTCACCACCAGGTCTGTCTCCACTGCACGTACAAGACTCGGCTTTTTCCACTCCGACACCTTCAAGCAGTGCCGCAAATACCAGTCGCTTCACTTTCGACCATATACCGTACCGTAAAACATCAGCAGGTCCGCGAGTTGTATACTATTATTCCTGACAAACACCCCTAGGCCCTAATTTTCTTCCAGATCAAGGTGGGAACTCTGAAATAACGAGCGCCTTCGATCTGCCATCATCATCTGGAAAAGATCCCGAACGTTTGAAAGATATCTTGAAGACAGTGCGACAGCAAGACGACGGTAAGGGTCATCCCATTTTGCAAAGGAAGGAATCAGTAATTCAGTCGACCCGCAAGCGCGAAACAGCATCTCACGTGGGTTTATGGAGCATTCATAATTGCTCCGTTGAACTCCTCATCTGAACTTTGGATTATTCTACAGGCCACGGTCGGGCGAACAGAGTCGTTACCAATCACGCAGAAGTACGGCCATCAGCTGAGCGTATCGGTGCCGGACACTCCGCTGGATAAAGTCTATACCGGACCAGTACGTGTAGTTGATTGTGACACCACATTATCTGTTCCTTCCATTGATATCCTTTTCAACGTCTTCCATACCTTCATTGTTGTTTTGAGTCGTAATATATGAAATATCCGACATTCTTAGGTGCTGAGTTCGACAACCAATGTCTTTGAAATTTCCCTTCCTGGTTTCAACTTTTTCTTTCATATACGTACTCTTTCCTATTACAAAATCATTACCTTGATTTCTGAAACATCTCCGCTGCAAGAATGGGAATTAGTTAGTGTTTCCAGCATTCCGCATAGGAAATAGTAGCAAATAACACTTTGTATAGATTGCTCAAGCATGAATCTCATTCGTTCTGACTGATCGGAAATTAATTCTAATAAGTTAAGGACTTTAACGACAATGTTCCTTTGATGGTGTACCTAGCTCTTTTTCAGTACCTCCTGCTCTCTTCTTCTGGGCACACTCTGGTATCCCCGTCGCTGTCCAGTCCATTGTCCTCCACGGAATCGTACCGGCTGGCAGCGTCACCGTCCTACGTTGGCTTGTCACCCACGCCTCGAACGGACGGCAGTTCGAACTCCGACCTTCAAAAGTCGCCGGGCTCGCTGTCATCTGAAACCCAGGGCGATGACGACGAGAAGAAGCAGTACTACTGTAACATTTGCAAGAAGGACTTCAAGCGCCCTGATATATTGTCCAGGTAAATACATGTAACTGTGGATCTCGTTTTTCAATAGATCAATCCAAAAAATGAGTTCGAATGTACGGTAACTAGTTTTTCCTTCTTCTTTTCCTAGTTATGTGAGTCGAAAATATTTGAGCAACGTTGTGCGTAACAGTTTTTGTTCTGCAAAGCATTCATGTGACTTGCGATGATAACCGTGCGCCACCTACCCTTCTTATCGGATTGTCATTCTGATCACACGGAATTTGAGAAGGAAAGTTCCCATTCCAACTTCTCAAAAAGCAACGGGAGGGGAGGAACCGTTCACTTCCCACTGGGCTCTCCAGAGAACTCCTGCCCTAGCTAGCATTTTCACTAGTTTTAAGCAGAAAACTGCACAACTTATGGGAGCAGAAGTGATTCCGTGACTCTACGTCACATCCTGTGTACGTGCACTTGCCACTGCAGAATTGGTGGGAGGAACATTTGTCGTTTCAGCTACAATACGGGATGTAGCCTGCAAATATGTTCCAATTTGCATCTAAAGATCATTTAAGGTGGGAGCATGAAAGTGAATCATACTTCATTATATTGGTGAGCATGCATCTTACATTCGCACCTAGGAATTTTGGTTGATTATGTCTTTTCTCGTGGATTAACCTATTCTGTACTCGAAGACCGTCATTGCGTGAGGCAGCAGTGGCAATTGATCTATTATTCTTTCAATGGGTCCCATCGTTAATTTCTCTACATGTGATGTAATTAACCAACACTTTAATCAACTTTTGACTGTTCCCGAGTATTCCTAATCCAGTGTTCCCCTAGTTCACCCACTATCGCGAATCGAGGGATCAGTGGGCCCACCTGACCATCCGACGCCGTACGCGACAAAATCCATAGAGCAAAAAGTGAAATCAAATTATCGATAAACTGATGTCAGGAGAAACCAACTATGAAATGCTAGTCAACATAAAGCCAAGAGGAATTTATCAATTCTAATATTAACATTAGACACTGCTAATCCTATGAGCGATCTGGGTGAAATCATAAGAATGTCATTAGGCGATCATTCTAATGATGATTAAAACTGGAACTATGGTTAGCTAAATGTACTACGTCAACAAAGAAGTGGAGATAACAGGGTTCATAAAGTAGCATGTAGTAAAGCAAGAATGAACTAGCATTCAGTAGGTTGTCCTACATATGATTACTATGAAGATATGAGAAAAAATGAAGATTTTTGAGAAATTAGGACGAATGGTTCGCTTCGCCTCTGCTCTAGACGAACCATTTCGGTTGGTCGATCCTCTTGAGGCAGTAGACAAGAGGACCGACCAACAGAAATAAAATTAGAACAGATTAGTAGAATTGTTAAAATATTGATTAAAAAGGCAAAAATGTAAAGTACGTAACAAGGATAACGAGTCATAAGTGCAATAGAATTAAGGAGAAACAAGGAAAATGGTTGAAAGAAGAAAAGGCTCGCCACAGGCGGGAGGTTCTAGCAGCGAAACTCAGGCGCCCGGAGGACGCAACCATTGATAACCGATAAGGCGGATGTGGTCAAATACAGATCATAGCCGCCCTCGGCGCGATCGTGGGTACGGTGCCCCGGCCTCCTTGTGCACCAGAGCGATCCCTTCGCGACACTCACGCTTCATGTGTTTACAAAACTCAAACTCCACAAGATTACCGTTTGTCCCCAGTTCAACTACCGCATACCTTCCTCAGACATGGATGTAAGCAATTTTACAGCTGCTTGAGGCTTTTCCTTTACCAAACTCTTGTAAATTTATTCCAAAAAAAAATGTCAGTTATAGAAGAAATCAGAGCAATAACTGTAATGTAGTGTGTGCTGTGAATGAGATCACTACGACACTGTAAATGGAGATCGGATTCTGATCCGAATTCATAGGGT
>KN730282.1:0-10428 GCA_000816745.1 Ancylostoma duodenale | reverse complement strand
TCAGAGCCTTTGTAGCCGCAAGCCGCGATCACAGCGGACCACCTAGCGTAAGAGTTGAGCCGCCACTCATGGATCGCGGCTTGCGGCTACGAAGGCTCTGAAGAAGGCTACGACGCCGAAACATTAGCCGGATTAAAGTTAATTAACAATCTTGGTCTTCTGCTCAAGCAAATTCCACTGACTAACGCTCCAACTGCCAAGATTCAAAGATGGTCGAACATGGAATCTAATTGAAATTAGTCAACACTACGATGTCCTAGGGGCGCACCGAAAAGCGATGGAAGGATATCGTATGCAAGGACATGAAGGAAGTAGGAGTTACAAGGGATGACACACAAGATCAAGCTCTGAGGCAAAATAGAGCCGAAACAGCGGACCCCACGAATGCGCAGGACAGGTTCAGAATGATGGAGAAGAAGAAGAAGTCAACTATACGACATTGTCAATTTTTTTTTTATACATAGGAAGAAAAAGGCGTGGGCACGGCACGTCACCAGAATGAAGGATAATCGCTGGACAGTGCGAATTTTGCACTGGTATACAGTAACAGTAAAACATCCAACTAAGAGACCACCCCTGCGGTGGATAGACGCGTTATGAAGGCAAAGTGGAAGAACGTACGCGCGACTTGCGCAAGACAGAGAGAAATGACATGGTTGCTAACTGAGCCCGTAACGGACGAGAATCAATCCGACGTAAGCAACGTATCATCTTCAAAAACCACTTGATCAATCACTGAAGGAATTTCCGGGACTTCCAAGCGGAACAAGCCTCATTTGATCGTCACTTCCCTGCCGAAATGGACACTTTCTCTTTCTTCGTTCCTGTAATCTTGCAATCCTGGAGAAGTACGCAGCATTAGGTGAAGGTAACGAGAGAAGCAAGCAAAATGCACGACTATTCGACACGATCGGAACAGGCTATAATTATGTATACTAATGGGAATACTAAAAAAAGTCGCATGTCCATGCGTGGGCAACTACATATGTAAGTAGTTCACTGAATGCTGTGACTACTGGAGTCTGCTTGATTCTCCATCAATGTGAATATAATGTCTTTCTTTGAACTTAGTGCTACATCAACAGAACGTACGGAACAACATAAAAAATATAAAATTAATGGAAGTAGATGAGCAATGTGTGCAATATTGGAGAGTTCGGAATGGAGTAGGCGAGAAAGAGGATTTTACCAGCTTTTTCAATTGTTTCCAATGAGATTCCCTTGATTTTTCAGAAACCTGCTGCAGAGTTTATGTACGTACGTGCTCACGGCGGCACGAATTTGCACGAAATCAACGATTACTAAGCATGAAATTACAAAATTAGAAAATACGGGGATTAGTACAGCTGCACTAGTGTGCTAACGAAAAGCATTTTCATCCATTAGCTATTTCGCAAATTTCCTTACAAATTTGGTAGTACAATACTTCTCCCATTGTTGAAAAAATCGAATCCTCTCGAAATTAGCCGTTCTCTGCACCCGTACATCTGCAAACAACGCTAATCTTGAAACTGTCACATTGAAACTTCCTGATGTTTTTGCAAGAAAAAGTTTTTAGCCGCCGGCGGATTCCACGTGAGGTTTCCTATGCCAACAAAAAACTTTGCTCAAGTACGGTTAAGCACGACATCGGAGACAAGTAAGACTTCAGTGCAAGTTCCGCTTAAGAAAAAAAAAGCGCTCCAACGAGAGATGACGCAAAACCTGACAGTTTACGTGCTTCAGTTTGACTGCCTCTGCAGAAAAAAAAACCGAAAAGAGCAGTTCCTCACGCAGAAGAAAATTTTTTTGTAGCATTAGAAAACAATGTCCTGACGAATAAGGATACTACTGGAGAATGATAAATCAACAGTGAAGGGGAAGGAAGGGGAAGAGAGCACAAAAAGAAAGTAATGGAAAATGAGCCTCGGTTTATTCTTCCTTTGCGTGATTTCCCACTTCCTCAACAGATCGCTTATGTCTCGGTAGATCAGATATTCGGTTTCAGCTTCAGAATTCTTGAGTGGTTTCGACATTAATTGGTCACCAAAGGCAGGGATCTTTGGTAGAGACCGCATGGACGCATAAAAGGCTACGCTGCTGAACTCTCCATAAAATCGGATTAAATTAATTATCAAACGTACAATTGCGATAAACATGTAGAGAGTAAATAATGAATTGAGACAAAATTGTTTTGTTGACGTTTACCTCAAAAGAGATATTACTACTTACAATGTATTTGTTCGAGAAAGACCCCATTCAATCTACCCAACGAGCTCTTTCTAACGGTAAGGAAGTATGTGGATTGTTCTCGTAATGAAATTGTATCACTACGTCACAATTGCTTTTGTCGTTTCCCGATCCAGACACATACTGCGACTACAAATAACAATGAACCAGCTAGAAATGGAAGCTGATGGATAACAACAGAATTCCCTGATAGAAAGGGGCATGGATAGGAAGGGAGTTTTGTTTTGCATTGTTGTCCAAGAAAATCTTTTGTTTTATCTAAGGTAAAATTCAGGCAAAACGTTGAGGAACTCTTCAATATCTTTTTCGTGACTTTCATGCAGTTTTTATCACTATTATTTTATTATTTTATCGAGGAAAAAAGTTCAAAAAGTTTCTTTATACTGTTTTGTCCCATCTAAAAACAGTCCAAAAAAGTTACTCGAGTAATCATAGAACAAGAAAGCAGGTGGCAACGTGTCTGAGGTGTCAGCTGTTCGCCTCTGCTGTTTAGTTCCATTTTTTCATCCCATTTGTAGGTATACGGCTGTTTGTATTTTGTTTACTTCTAATTATTTCAATTTTAGGTAAGTGCAAACGAACTAGTAAAAATTTCTTAAAAAAAGACCATTATTTGAAAGTATTTTCTGACTCTTTTAGTTCTTCCTGGTAAAGAAAGCCATCTATCACGTAAACAAAGCAGATGCACTTTGAAGAGATGACGTGAAGGAGAAACCCTGCACTTGCAAGGTTTCCTCACCACAAGCAAATCCACGATTTTTTGCAAAGAAAGAAAAAAAACTGCAAGAGATTCCAAACGACACAACTCCATCACTGAACGTACTTACGTTACTTCTACGTACTTTTCTCTATTTATATAGAATCCCTCTCAATAAGAGTTTATAAGCCACTATATTTTCTGTTTCCAATAACGCCTTCTGCATCCTCCTTGGTATCAAGTTGAGTAAGATGCGACTCCTAGAAAAAAAAAACAGCTCGTTCCTTTTCCCTGTTAATTTAATTAGGAGACACTTCCGTTCACTCCTAAAGAAATTCAACGAATGTGAATGAGTAGCTTCAGCTTTTGAAGAAGTGCAAACAAAGTGTGAGTAGTGAACACTCGACAGCTTCGTTCGGTTTAGCTGGAAATGACATGCATCCCACAAGATTTTCCGAGGTAATTATAGCAAATTTATTGATCGAGGGGTACGCATCAGAATGTCCCGTCAGAACTACAGTAATTCTACAGCGGCAAATCTCAAATGTACATGGAGATGTACTGATCAATACTTGCTGCAGAGTAGAAGTACGCCTACCAATCGGTTCGAAGTATGTGCATTAAAATCGCCTACTTCTTCTTAAAGTCTTTGAAGTCTGTTGCCTTTCCCCCAAAATGACAAGAAGCTATGGACCAGTCATGGACAGCGCACATGATTCCTTAATACTATCTCTATTCTATGACTTGCAGTGAATCGTACCCTATTTATCAGTGGGTCAGCAGAAAGTCAGCAGCTGCTGGCAGTTATACATTCATAAAAATTATTAGAGTGACACTAACGCCTCTTGAACAGAGACAGACACGGTGACCCTGACCCACCCAAATACATTTATGATGGAACATCTGAGACATCATGACGTCATCTTTCCTTACTGTCCATCACATTTTCAACCCAGAGCTTAAGTGAGTGCCCAAGTAGAGATTAGATAAGGTGAGAAATGGGAGAGGATTGTTTTCCTACCGATTCTGGTAGAAGGATGAACACATAAATTCAGTGGGCGTGCTAGAGCTACTATTCCGAAGATATGTAGATCGCACCTCTAGCTTTTCCTTCTATTTTTACAGTAGTTGCTGGTAATGTGCCGCCGAATGCGAATATCGTTGTAACTCACAACCACTTCTTATAGCATCACTCTTTTCATATCAAGTGTTTTCTTTCGAATTCAAGCCAACACTTTACTCTTGATCTTAGTACATTTATTTCTCTATTTTTTATTTCACCAATTTTACTATTTTAATATTGCTACTTTCAGCTTGTGACTGAATCTGCTGCAGCAATAGTAAGTGTTGGTTGCAGGAAGACTATGAGAGAAAAGAGTTGAGATCTTTGCAAGAGAGAGACCTCAGCAACAGGAATTTCGAAGCTGATGAACTTCTAAAATTAGTTGCAAATTTGGATAACTTGAAAGGATAGCAGCAAAACTAAACGGCTCAAGAGAAGGCGTCATGGTCCACGAGTTCATGGTGAGTAACGTGTATACAGAAATGTTATTTATCCCGAGATAATCCATACGGAGCCATCCTGGGCTTCACCTAACTCTAGAGTATAAAAGGTGCGGCCATAAAAAAGAAAAAGAATAAAAAGAAAAGGACTCTCACAAGGCCTTGAAAACGACTTTTTGTTCGGAATGTCGGACAATAAAGGTGTTCCTATAACAACCTGTATGGTAGAAAAAACATTGAAGATATAAATACTCTCACAAGTATTAAACTTCTCAAAAACTTTGAATAAACTTAAACCTAGCAAACCCTGTTGGAACAGGTAGTGAGAGAAAAGAAAGGAAAGGTATGTGGACAAGAGAAAGCGTATGATAAAAGGAAAGCGAAAGGATCAACCACCGAACACGTATTTAACCTAATACAGTCCAAATAGAAGGCTATATCGTCAGCAACTATGACTAGATCGGTTCAGGTGGCGCTAATAGCGAACGAGTAAGCTGCTCAAGAATAAGGAAGACGCGCTAGCATCTGTTTAACAATATGTAGCAGTAAAGGGCACAGAAATGATCCAGAAAAAACGGAATCGTTTGGTGATTTGCTGTTCATACACCTATGTACAAAAGTGCACGCAAATACATTTACGTTATTCTTGATGCCCTTTGCAACGAACAAGAAAGGCCAGGAATAACGCAACATCTCAAAAAGGTTACCGTAGCAATCCAGAAAAACTGTCCTTTTCACGGAAATTTCAGATGAGATTCGTGACTACTGCAATTGTGTGGGCACGTACCAGCATGTACCTATGAACGTTGCCGTCTCTGGATATTTCCTCAATTGTTCATTTTCCACGATGCAGTGTTCTTTTTTTGGATATGCGCACGCATGTGCTGAGCAAGATTCATTGCTCTGACGTGAATGTTCTGTCGAATGAATTGCACTAAACACTAGCAACGTATGACGATGATGAAATGAGGCAAAATCCGTGCTGAAATCTGTCACTGAATATTCGTTATGGACAAAAAAAACCGCAAAAACTGTATGCCGAAAGATCAAATCATATGTGGTTACTACATGAATAGGGCGAAATTATGCGGGCCTTTTCACATGGTTCTTCCCCACAGCGGAATTTCGCAGCAGTACAGAAAACCTCATCTCTGGTCATTCCACTGGGAAATGGCATACTTGCGAGATGAAGTGGCTCAGTTATGTCAAGCGAGGCAAATCGAAAGCGAGTCAAGGGAAAAAAGCTCGGATATAAAAGATTTTACATGCTTCCTCATTGTTGCAGAAAAGCGAATTTTCTGCAACGATGCTTCAGCGAACGTGGCTGCCGTGGTAACAGCATTCCTGAGGGATGTAGCTATGACGTTTTTAACGGAATTGACTTACAATGCAATGGAAAGCTATAACATGACGTTAACTCGTGAATTCGTCATATGGGGTGGTTAAACATTACACGTTAACCCGTTGAGCCGTTGGCTCATTAATAAAATTATCCCGAATAAGCCAGCTATTCCCAGTTCACGGCTGATTTCAGCAAAACAAATGAGGAAGGAAAGCAGTGCCCCTGATTCCCATTTGATCGATGCCACTGTATGGAATCTGACCACTGGAAAAATGAAAAGTCATTTAGGAGCAGCCCACATCGTTATCTTCACAAATTACGCATCAAAATCGCATCATAAAGAAGAAAAATGACGTCATTCAAACTCTGTGTTCTCATTTGAGTACAGTTTAATACGGTGTATTCACCATATTTTTGCAGCTCTTCAGACTTGGCTGGTAGACAAATCGTCTTCAAAATTGTAGTGTCTGGAATTACACACAATGCGATGGCTTTACGTGCAATATCTCTAAAACTCTGAGAAGAGTGAGATTAGCTCGGGTGGGGTGTGGAGCGTTATGCCTGGAAAGGGTGGTGCGGCTCATCTCTGCGATTGGTCAATTCATCCAGACGGTCAATCACAGAGCTCGATTGCGGTTTTAACGGTTTTAACGCTCCACACCCCTCTGTGGCATTGATAGTTGAATGCTTGGAACGTTCCTCTGTGTTTTTAACTAGTCGCTTATCAGAAATCCTTTTTTTGGCTCTGTAAAGGCTTGCCGATTCCTTCGACCCATGCAAACTTTGTAATTCTGCATTTTGAAATGAAACAGCGATTGGACATGAAAACAGTGGTAACACACAAAAATTGCCCGTAGAAGAAAAAAAAACCCTGAAAGCGTCAAGATTTTCGGTAGCTAAGCCCTGCCTTTTGAATGACAAGACTGTCGAAATGTAGCTCTAGAAAAATCTGGATCTTTACCA
This sequence comes from Ancylostoma duodenale, assembly GCA_000816745.1. Classification (NCBI taxonomy): domain Eukaryota; kingdom Metazoa; phylum Nematoda; class Chromadorea; order Rhabditida; family Ancylostomatidae; genus Ancylostoma; species Ancylostoma duodenale. Next base: position 3,694 of record KN730282.1, on the reverse strand, counting down.
GTATTTATATAGGAGGACTCGAGTCTGGTGGGAATTGCTCTGGTCGAAACCTGCCCTATCAATAGAAAATAAGACTACATTTAAGACTTGCTACAGAAAGACATATTTCCAGTGACCCACCTCTTGTTACTGACAGTTTAAATATAGAAAATTTCTTGGGACCAAGATCACAAAAATCTCGAATAACCTTATGAAAGATGATAAGGTGGGACTTCCCTCCCGAATGCAAATTTTAAACATAATATTCAAACGAGTTAACATAAACAGTAACATAAAGTGTGCGAAGGTCGTTTGAATGGACCAATTGTAGATTCTTGGCAAATCCCCGCTTCCCCCATCATGTAACACATCCTATTTTCTTGGTTTGACCTTGGTACAATTCCCAGTGTCTGAGATACTGGGATGCTCTTTTGGTCGCGTTAATGCTCCCAAATACAATGAAAAAAGAGAAACGATGGCTAGGATTGGTCTGCACTTTTTTTTTGTACCAAATGAGCCATCCTCATTCCTAATGACTTCCGCATAAGGTCAAATTCCTTGCGAAATTTTCCTACATCAGCGGAAATCAAATTAGGTTTTATACATGGATTGAAATGTTATTCACCCCCCCCCCCACCCTTCTCCCAGAGAAATACAGACAACTGGCGGATTCCGCTTTTTCTACGGGAGTAAAATGTTTGTTTAGCAGGACCACGTACTATTAGGTGCGTGCAAAAGGAACAGTTGCACCTGATTTTTTGAAACGCCATAACTTGGGTCAAATCCAAAAATTTTATCTAAATAGAAAAGCATTGGGATCCGCGCTCTGTTCCCAGTACGGTTCAAAAACGATCACCAGGTATTGTTGCGAGGCAGAAGCCCCCAGGTTGCACTGTGTGTTTTCCAAGAAGATCTTCTGCACCCGTAATTTATAGTACATAGAGGTGGTGAAGTAGCTGTAAATATTATACCCGAATAGAACATATAAAATAGGTGTAGTGGAGACGAATTAATGAATACAACTTCTAAGTATGGTGATTATAAATGTAGTAATGATCCAGACGAAAGGAAAAAACCTCAGCCAATGAATTAGGATCACTGGCTCACTAGGTAGAATTTCACCTGCAGACTTGGAGAAAACAACACAATCTGCTCTCAAAAAAAAAAAAAAAAAAAAAAACAGCTAACGCCACGAATCCAGGTGCAACACGGAGAATGGGAATCCCTGTGATTACGAATAAACTGCCTACGCTGAATTTTCAAGAATACTCGGTCATCGTTGGCCAACGGTCGGCTATACTTAGAACCGAATAAAAATCGAGGATGGAAGCAAACCTATTGAAAATGTCAGTTAACGATGAACATTAACTAGCAGCTAATTACCAGCTTACGGGGAACTCTGGAAGAGGTAATGTATGCTTTATTGGTTTGAACACGGTTCTTTGCTTGAAAACTATGACGAAATGGGGACAATACCTGCAGGTGAACTCACAGTTCGAAATCGAACTGTGTGCTACGTTTACACTGAATTCTATGGTTCAAAAGTATGTCAGCATACTCCGAGGACACCGAGTATTCCAAGTGTGAAGGTTGAAAACCTCTGAGGGCTGGAAAGTTTTGTAAAAGCCTCATCATTCAAAGGCCACGGTTGTCAGTTAGTTTGTTCAGCTCGTAGTTTGTTCATGGCTGCGAACTGGAGCTGACAGTCCACCGCGACCTTCTACTCATCGTTCCGTTGTGATTCCAAGAGGTTTGCTACCACCCCGAAGAACTTAACTAATCTGGTTACTAATTTAGGATCAGATCCAAAAAATTCAAATGTTAAAAAACAAGGAACTCCTAAATGCCTTCTTGCCACTCCTCTAGGGGTGTATAATTCATTTTTGAACACCCGAATTATCAACTTATTCGGCATCTAGGTTTCCAATTCGAATAAATTCAATGGATGAATCGGTTCCAGTTATATTTTCTACGATTCACCCATGCAATTTTTTACAGTAATACCTCAACTCACGAAGTCATAGAGAAAATCGAGTTTTAGTGAGAATCAATGGCCATGGGTCGCATTCATCATTGAGTTTACCCGTAGTAATCGCCCTTACCCCCAAAGTTCATCCTCTTTTAAGCATTCATCAAGAAGTTTACCCTCAGTCTAAGGTAAACTTCGAGATAATCATTTTTAATGATGAATGCCAAATCAATAATGGACCCAATCATAGCCTGCTGTATTGTACAGCTGGTAAGTCTCGATAGGAAAAACTACGGAATATGAAAAAAAAAGCAGAATGCGCCGATTTGGCGGGGAAAAATATTCCAGAACCTCGGAAGGTCTAGTAATTGCCACGATTTTCGTGGATTTCCACGCATGCACTTTCGAGGGCTTCTTCACTCGTTACTTTTTTGAGTAATTCACTTTGGGTGGAATGAACTCGTGAATTCGAGCCGAAGAGTTGAAGAGAAGACGTCAGCGCCTTCAAAAATGTCGTAGGAGCCCGTGGAATACTAAAGAAAAGTTACGGTATCTATTGATGCAGCCAATTTTCTGCTGAGCTTGCGGAGGAGGTGCCAATATCAGCGTTTCTTAAAACATCGGGACTGTGGGCTTACTGTAGTAAACGATGGAAAAAGCTGTCTACGAGGGCAAGAACCGATTAGGCAGAGGTTTTGTAAAGAGAAATGTGCATGTACTTCAAAAGGTAAAGTGAAGATGTTGACATTGGTCACGATAGGCGTACGGTAGGAACTGTAAGAATGTAGGAACTATACCACTCACCTACTGTATTAGATTCATAGTATTAGGTTGTTGCAAAATCGATGTCGGATTTTTGAACCACGAACATTGGAATGATGCTTCGGGATGTAAAATGGCACTTCCACCATACATTTTGTACTTATTTTGAAGCCCTTTTCTTTCTCTTTCTGTCCTTTCATTCTTATTCGGATCATCCCACTTTTACTGGGTTTTTCGAGGGTGGATTGAAGTGTATTCGTCCGCTGAAATTCGTCCCAAACTGTTTCGTGGGTTCGAACTCAATAGCAAGGGAGCGGCTTGGCCCAAGTCATTTAGTTTCGGAGATACGTGTCCCAGAGTTAAGGACTAAAATAAGATGACGTCAACGCCGTTCTGAAAGCACTGGTGGAAGCCATCACCGGGAGACCTGTTCAGTATCTTGGAGATGGTTTTGAGGTTCATTATTTTGTTATATTTCGCGCCACCGGAAGAATGCGCATGGTGAAAAAATTGGGCAGATGGATTCCCTTTGATTCACCCTCTAGTATTGCACAGTAGCTCAAGGGCATAATTTGCACTCCAGACGCTCTGGAGGTAGTTGCAAGCGGAGATCGGAACTTCTTCTTACGTAGCTTATTCAGCGGACCGTTCCCCCACAGATGACCACAAATTCAAGCGGTTGGGTCCATCCTCGAGAAGAAGATTAGGCCGTAAAAACACGCCAATTAAAAACGTTCTTGCCGATTTTGCTGGATCCGAATAGCTTGACTTTGAACCTAATGGGACCAAAATCTAGCAGAAAAATGGCGAAGATATGCTGATTCGAACAAATCGGTGAAAAAGGTTCAGTTTCAGTCGAGTTATGACAATTCGAACTCAACTGTCGAAATCCGACATCGATTTTGCAACAACCTAATAAAAGAGAAATGAACAAAAACACAACGAGATAGAGAGAAATACAATGATGTAGAAAAGGTATGCCCA